>JAOUQT010342813.1:0-12775 GCA_025769995.1 Xyliphius kryptos | reverse complement strand
GGGGGTAGGGGTGGGGGGGGGGGGGGGGGGGCAATGTGTCAATATCAAAGCCAAAATGCAAGTTGTGTAAAAAAACAGTACACCTTTACTTTAGTAAGTAGCAGTCAGGTAAATGGATTTAATGCCCTTAATTAAATAGTCATTAGCAAATTTGACCACAAAATATGCAAATTATTTTGGTTTGACGTATTTAGGGAGATGTTAACACAATGCTACAGAGGACCAACATCAGCAGGGCTGATGGAAAATGCTGCTGCCCATCAATCTAGGAAGTGTAGGTCATTTTAAAGCACTTTAAATCATTTCACAGTGAGAAAGCTAATGCACAAGTCAAAAACTTATAATGCAGTTCACAATCTTTCCATAGTGTACATCCCAGCAGATTCCCTTTTATTTGACAACACATTTCCATCTGCAAACTTTATTATTCCAACTTGCCATATATAATTCCGAGCTCCTCTGTTTGGCCAACCAATCTAAGTCTTTTTCACCTTTCTTAATGTCCAACATCTTAGCCTTCGCCACTTCTTGTACTTACAGTTAAAATTAGGTGGACACCCATTCTTGTAGCAATAATTACATCAGTGAGTGCCAATCAGGTGAAAGGGTGAATTATGTTTTATTTAAAATACATTAGTGTATCATTGCAAGTTAAAAGCCGTTGATGACTGGTATCAGACAGGAAACAGTTGCAAAACCATATTTAAATGTGAATAACAATACCTGAAATCCACTGTCAGAATCTTTTTACCTTCCTTAGGAGTAATCTACCAATAAACATCACACCACGAAAAGGCATGCAATAGTCTTCAAGGTTAAAAAGAAATAATGACTTTTAAATTACTTATGGCCTGTTTTACATTACTAATGTTAGTGTCCACTATCAGGAGATGCGCATGGCAGGTTTTTATGAGGAAAGACAGCTGCAGCATGCTACACATTACATGGACGAGCCAGAAACTTGTCATGCGAATAGATAAGAGCAAAATGAAATAGACCTTTTTTGGTTTAATTGTGATGCATTATGTTAATTTAGACATAACAACCTCAACCCATGTTTGAAACACGATGGCAGTATCTGATTTGTTACATCTGGGCCAGATAAAACAATTCATTCTGATTTATACAAACTGGATAATGGAAAATATCAGGACATTGTATACATTTTTACTGACTGACTGTGAATTACTGGAGTCCAATATTTTAGAGATGACTTTTATTGAAAAAGTTCTTAATAATCTCATGTAAGGATAGTCAGAAAACACCTGACCAACATTACCTTTAAAATATCTGCTAATTATAAAGGCTTACTTTTATTTTATATTTTTAAAACTTGCAAATATGTAACATTGGATTATTTTTCTTAACATATAATTGACCTGGGTAAATGTTGTTTAATGTTTTGATTTAATTTAATTTATGTAATTTTCACACTGATTAGGACTTAGTTTATAACCTTACAATTGTATTTTAAAATATTTTTTATAATTGCATTACTAGGTTGGTGGAAGTTTGGCAGAATATTTGAACATTTAAATACACTAATTTTGAATACTTCTAAACTTATGTTAAACTAAAATAATTACTGGGCGGCACGGTGGCTTTAGTGGTTAGCACATTCGCCTCTCATTCCCGGTTCGAATCCCTATCTGGGTGGAGTTTGCATGTTCTTTCCGTGTCTGCGTGGGTTTCCTCCGGGTTTTCCGGTTTCCTCCCACATTCAAAAAACATGAAGGTAAATTGAATGCTCTAAATTGGCCTGTATAGTGTGTCTATGTGTGTGTGACTGTGTGAGTGAGTGTGTGTCCAGCGATGGATTGGCGCCCTGTCCTGGGTGTATCTGCCCAGCGCCCGAGAATAAGCGGAAGATAATGAATGAATGAATAAATCCTCATTCACATCATAATACAATAAGATTGTAACGCACGCCAAAGGAACATACCCACACACTCACACGCCCCTCGTCACCGCCTCTCTTTGCCTTCTCTGTGAACCGACTCATTTCTGTCTACCGACCTCCTCTCACCTCATGCTTTGGATCTTTTGGGGTTTACTTGTTAACGACCCTGGACTGTTTATCGTTGTATGTCCGCCTGAAGTCTCAACAACGCTCTTACCGTGATTTGCGTGTGCCTTCCCTTTTCCTAAGAAAGATGTGAACCGGGAGAGATTTTTAAAGGTCGATGTTGATATTTAGAAAATGAGGTAGGAAATGCCAATAACATCATAAAGATATAAAATGTCTACTATTAGTGGAGGCGGGTGGGCAAGATTGGCATGTAGTAGTGCCAATCCACTGTTGGTCTGGCAACAAATACTCTTGTCATACCCCTGAAAGAAAGAGCAGGCGGCGAGCGGTAAGCCCTAAACCCAATGCTGGCCATTAATGGTGGCAGGGAGCTGTCCGTGGTACTTGATTCCATATCACTTATACTTATTATAAAGATGGACTTTGTAGTTTTACAATTTCTGTTTGTGGACTACAGTACATACTGTGTACGTCCCCTTTACTCTGGTCAGGACCCCAATAGTACCAGGTATTATTTGCTTGGTGCATTATTCCTATCCCGGCAGTGTCACTGAGGTGTTTAAATGAAACTACAGCACTGCTGCACTAAAACCCCCTCACAGCATCAGTTTCATAGAGGGGGCCGTAGGTGAGAACATCCGCCACCTCATCAGGAGCATGTCCAGGCGTTGTAGGGAGGTCATTCAGGAACGTGGAGGACACACACACTACTGAGCCTCATTTGAACTTGTCTTGAGGAATTTTCACTGAAGTTGGATCAGCCTGTCATTTGATTTGGAGTAGGATTCCAAATCCAGACCTAAACACATTCCACTATCTACTAAATAAAGCTTTTCAACTGATATATTTTATTCATGAAGATCTAGGATGTGTTATTTAAATTGTATTTTAAGTATAGATTAAAGCTTACATGCATATACAGATATATATAGGATCAACATCCTTACCTGTAACCAGCGTGCCCTTTGGAATCTCTTCAATTATACACTTCTCCTTTTGTTGCTCTAAATCAAAATACATTGCTGGAGCCAAAGCAGAAAAGCCCAGAATTAAGAGACCAGTAAAGACTAAAATCATTGTAGACTTTTTACTGTTTGTGTAGAATACTATATATCCAAAATATACTGCTATATACAAAAAATTAAGAACGCAACAACAGGATGGACGGCGTGGTTTTGTTTGAGTGCTATTCCTGTGTGTGAATGTTCCACCTGCACTACTTCAGGCTTTAACAAGGTTAAAAGGAGAAGGTGATAAGAGTAACACACTGTAAAACTGTTGAGTTGATAAAGTCAAAATAGTTCACTTATTAAACTGCTTGTCAAAATCTTCAGCACAAAAATTTCAGACAAACATCACAATGCCCATAAACATGAGCAAAATTACTTAATTATGTGTATTTTAATATATATGTTGTGTGTGTTAATGTTTATTCAAAACCTTAAATCTCCGAAAGCTCTTCACCGATTGCTTTTAAATCTTCACACAATGTTGCAGCGAATGTGTGTTTTATATACTTTATTTGTTTGTTTATTACTTATTTTGTGTGTAAGTAATATAAGAGGTGTATGGCATCTTTATACCAACTGCCACATGGGTACAGGGAAGAGAAAGACGTGAGGTTCTTGGCGTATAGTGATTGGCGCACGGCTAGAGTGGAGTGGACGACGCAAGGCATGATTGGCGTATGGGTCAAGTGGAGGGGAAGGGGGAAGACGCAGGGCACTTGGCATTTAGTGATTGGCGCACGGGTAGAGTGGAGTGGACGTCGCAAGGCATGATTGGCGTATGGTCAAGTGGAGGGGAAGACGCGAGGTGCTTGGCGTATAGTGATTGGCACACGGCTAGAGTGGAGTGGACGACGCAAGGCATGATTGGCGTATGGTCAAGTGGAGGGGAAGACGCTTGGCGTGTAGTGATTGGCGCACGGGTAAATTGTAGTGGACGACGCAAGGCATGATTGATGCATGGGTCTTCACCACTCCAGAGTCCAGTGGCAGTGTGCTTTATACCACTTCAATCCAAGCTTTGCATTGCACTGCTTGACCATGGAAACCCATTCCATGAAGCTCTCTGCACACTTCTTGAGCTTTATCTGAAGGCCACATGAAGTTTGGAGCTCTGTAGTGATTGACTGCAGAAAATTGGCGACCTCTTTGCACTATGCGCGTGAGCGTCCGCTGACCTCGCTCCATCGGTTTACGTGGCCTACCACTTGGTTGCTGTCCTTCGCAAACACTTCCACTTTTTTATAACATAGCTGACTGTGGAATATTTGGGAGCGAGGAAATCTCACGACTGGATTTGTTGCACAGGTGGCATCCTGTTACAGTTCCACGCTGGAATTCACTAAGAACCTGAGAGCGAGCCGTTTTTTCAGAAATGTTTGTAAAAACGGTCTGCATAACCAACTGCTGGATTTTTGAACTCTAAAGCCTCACTCATTCAAAAACAAGTTCAACATATTAGAAATGTTCACTTTAACTTTTGTTTCTTTTGCATTTAACCAGATAAGCCACAGCAACGTGGGAGCGGCTACAGCCAGTAAACACTGTATATCACAGAGGAAGTGAATGTGTAATCACCGAAAGAAATTCTGTTTATTAGTATTTACAGTTTGTACAATTACGGCTCTAAAACATAATATTTATACATAAAAGCACAAAACAATAACACCTGTCTGTAGACCTCATACAGTACAAATGTGAACGTACGCTGAAAGAGGCTAGTATTCAGTACCAGCATGTACTTTGTCAGTTTTATCACCAGAGGGCGCTAGTTGATTGAAGATTTTACCCGGGATTAACACTGACCGGTTCCTCTAATTTTACATCTAAAATCAGGAAAATCATTAAAAGGAGCAGACTTTTACAAAAATAGTTGTCTTTCACAACAAACTGAAGAAAAATTGGACTAATTGTGGGGTAGAGATTTAATATAAAGTAAACCATGAATGAGTGGTTTCCTAACATTCACACAATGTAAATGTCCTATATTTATATACAATTAATATAACACAAAACTTACAATTTATTGACCCTTAGTGGCTGTAATTTGAAAAATAGGTTTTGGCTTTTTATTTTTACCCAAAATCTTACATCATATGAGCAAAATGGTTATTGTTGGTGCTAAGAACCATTCCTGGTACATTCTTAAAATATTTATTTAAGTTTAGTGGTTGGGTGGCACGGTGGCTTAGTGGTTAGCATGTTCGCCTCTCAGCACTGGGGACTCCAGGTTTGAATCCCAATCTGGCTGGAGTTTCCATGTTCTCTGCGTGGGTTTTCTCCGGGTTCTCCAGAGTATAAAAAATCTGGATTTTCAAAAATTTTCCATATAGTTTGTTCGTATGTGTAAGTGAGTGTGTGTGCCAAGTGATAGATTGACGCCCAGCGTACAAGAAGTTCCCCCCCTGGATGGGCATTTGGAACCCCATCGCGACCCTAGTACAGGAATAAGCGGAAGATAATGGATGGATGGAAGTTTAGTGGTTCTCAACCTGCTGGCTGTGGATGTTCGGCATGGCATTCCTGTATGTGCATTCATTCATCCATTATTACTTATTCCTTTACGAGGGTCGTGGTAGGATTCCCCATGTCCATCCAGGGGAGAACGTCTCGGGTGCTGGGCAGATTCACCCAGTACAGGGCGCCAATCTATTGCTGGGCACACACTCACTCACACATACACTCGCACTATAGGGGCAATTTAGAGCATTCATTTTACCTTGAATCTATATTTTTGGACTGAGGACCCGGAGGAACCCCATGTGGACATGGAGAGAACATGGAAACTTCACTCGGATTGGGATTCGAACTGGGAATCCCCAACACTGAAAGGAGAACGTGCTAACCACTAAGCCACCATGCCGCCCTGTATGTGCATCATTCTTATTCTATATTTTTAATTTATTGTCGATTTTAACTTAATAAAAATGGTGTGGAAAATCTAAAGTTGTGCACAGGAGCTGCTGGTTACAGTAAATAACTGCACGCCCACAAAAATCCATACATGCAGTACGAGAACCTAATCAAAATGTCTTCTAGGTATATTATCCAACGTGGTGATGTCATCATATTTTCATTTTAAATATTATTAAATATTTTTTTTAGAATAAATTGAGCCTAAAATAAACCAAAATCCAGAAGATGGACTGAGGGAGGATGTCACTCGCACTTGTCAGGTACACAGGGTTTCTCTTCCTCGAGAGGAGGGCAGGCAGCACCATTGTTAGCTGGTTGTATGTGAATGTAACGGGTCCGATATCTCACACCTTTCTCCTCGCCACACTGACCTTTGCACAGTCCCCATGGTGACCAAGCAGAGACCTCACAGTCAAGAGGGGTGTCTGAAAGCAAACACATGATTTATAACATGGTCTAAAATATACTTACCACCTACTTAGGAACTTAGCAAATTAAGGACAGAAAGGATTCCTATTGTTCTAATACACTTGCCAAAAGTATTTGCTCACCAATCCATCGCTTGCAACACTTACTCACACAGCCACACACACAAACTGTGGGAGAAAATCGGAGAACCCGGAGGAAACCCATGCGGACACGGGGAGGATATGGAAACTCCCGCCCGTTTATATTTGTAAAAAAATGAAAAATAATTGACCCTGATTTTGTACTTCTCTTTTAGCGTGGAAAAAAAAAAGAGATAGAGAGGGGCACATGTCAGACAGCGTAGCATTCTCGTTGGTATGGTAACCACCATTTGTTTACTAGAGGCAAAATGACATAAACGCTAACCCAAAGTATTTTAAATATGTATTTTTGTTAATTGAGAACACGTTTCTTTAAAAAAAAATGCTCTTAAATTCACTTTGCATGCATATGTATGTTAAAATATGTTTGAAAATGTTTTTTTAAATACATTTCATTGGTTTGTGTGCTAATAAAGTCGCCAGTTAATGACCATGAGACAATGTGGGTCCCAGGTTGAGAACCCCTGGTTTAATAAACTAATGACATTGAGGTTCAGTTGTTAACAGCTTAAATAAATGTAATAATAAAAATGCTTAGAGTTAAACAAAGCAGATTTGAATCTAACTGGTGGCATTTGCACTTTCCAGATTCACTCTCTTTTTGCTCTTTAACAACTAACCTGTAAGCATCCAACATCTGACTGAGGTAATCGAGAACATCTCATCTGCACTGTCATCCAGATGTCACCATTGTAAATCGTTGTTCACTATGACATACTGAGGTTCTTTAAGAAGCGGAAAACAGAGTGTTGGAACATCCAGATAAAACAGGACTGGACTTGTCATTAGTTTCCATGATAAACGAATCCTGACTGCTGATTGGCAGAAAACCTGCGAACGGAACAACCCCCCTAATCTTGTTTGGCTTTGTTGTTTTGGTCGCTGTGGAGATGGATAAATGTTTCTCCTGACACACTTCGTCAGAGGCCCTCAGTTGATCCCCATATAAGTTCCCTTCAAATCTGAACACGTGCACATGTCAGAGGAGGCCGAGTGAGAATGTCGTTACACGTTGTGAACTGCGTCACTGTAAAGTCGTTCCATCTCTTCAAATAAAAGCAGAACTCTTGAAGTAAATGCTAGCGTTTCTTCATTTGTTTAATTGAACTTATGGAGTTACAGCTTTGTACATTTCTAAAACACATGTCAGGAGTCATTCTGTTTATTGGCACTTTTATGACACTTTTTTGTGATATTTCTGAGCCGTTTCTGGCGTTTGGTGAATGGCGCACCGGTAGAGTAGAGGGGAGGACATGAGGCACTTGGCATATAGCGATAGGCACGCAGGTAGACTCGAGGGGAGGATGCGAAGTGCATGTCGTCTGGTAATTGGCGCACGGGTAGAGTGGAGGGGAGGATACGAGGCGTTTAGCGATTGGCGCACGGGTAGAGTAGAGGGGAGGACGTGAGGCACTTGGCGTATAGCGATAGGCGCATAGGTAGAGTTGATCGGAGGATGCGAAGTCCATGCCATCTAGTGATTGGCACACGGGTAGAGTGGAGGGGAGGATACGAGGCGTCAAGCGATTGGCGCACGGGTAGAGTGTAGGGAAAGACATGAGGTGATTGGCACATCGAGTCGAGGGGAGGATGTGAGGTGCTTGGGCATATAGGCGCGCGGGTACAGTAGAGGGGAGGTTGCAAGGTGCTTGGCGTATAGCGATTGGCACACAGGTAGAGTGAAGGGAATGACGCAAGGCGCTTCGCATATAGGTGTGCGTGTAGAGTCGAGGGGAGGATGCAAGGTGCTTGGCGTATAGTGATTGGCACACGGGTAGAGTGAGGGATACGAAGCGGGGCGGCTAACGTGAAGCTAATGCTGTAATGCATGCTACGAGTTGCAAATCAACAGCTAAAAGGACATCTGACTAAAAGTGCACCGAAAACTTTAATGAAGACAGAATTAAAGAAAATGATCTCACGAAATAATCAGTGAAATGTAAATGCTCGCCACCCGGCTGTAGAACAGCTGGTTATTAAATATATAAACTCCAAACGCCTTTAAATATTCGGGTCATACAGGTATTCCGCTAGTTTTTAATAAAATCATTGTACTACTATAAAAAAACAATAACTGTGACCTCATCAGAATTGTGCGTTACCATGACACGATTACTAAAGCTCTACAAAAGTGGGGAAAATTGAATTTTTTGTAAAAATCTTAAGTTGTTAGTGGACTTGGTGAAATAGCTAGACTTGGTAAGGGTGCCAAGACTTTTTTTTACTACAGGCCAAATCCCATTTAACAAGCTTTGATATTTTGTTGCGAAGAGAGTTTAAAAATGTTTAGAGCATATATTGTATTTAGTGCAAAGCAGAACTTGACATTTTCCTCAAACCATGTATCTTAACCCCATAATACAGAGCTAATAAAAATATTCTGATATTACCAAATTTTAAAGAGACTTACTGATGAGGGACTCCTCTATCTCGTTTCCTGTGGGAATCTGGTTGGACTGCGTAGGTTCAATTGGTAGAGTAAAGATCTGTTTGTTCTTGATTTTGGTGAGAGTTATCTTGGCTATTGGGTGGAGATGCTTCAGTCGTGGATAATAGAAAGAGTTGGCAGGGTGGCTTGGAAACGAAGATGTTATCTGAGAAAGACAAGAAAACGCCGGAATGAATTCAGGTTTAAAAAAGACATTAAATTATTATCTCTATAAGTAAAATCTATTTTTTATCTATAAATCTATAAATTTAATTACCTGTGTTACTTTGTCTTGGGGAATGGTTTCGAATTTGGGCGACGAAAATGTGAACCCACTGTCCGTGCCCGCGTCATAAGGATACAGATCCAGACTTACATTCTCTCTCCAGTGATCTCCTTCACATAGATTCAAACTGTCAACCCCAACGAACCAGTCGGGACTCGGGACGATCCTTACAATGAAGGACAACTGTGAAAGAAAAGTGGATTTAGGTTTGCAGTCTGTAATTATGATCATTGGCCCCAATTTACACATCTATACTTTAAAATTAGTGGACCTGAGATGAGATGACCGCTACAGTGGGACCTATGAGAGACAAAATGAAGAATTCCAGGAAATCACATTGTGGGATTTATTTGTTAGTTATGGTGGAAAATAAGTATTTGGTCACTCACAAATACAAACAAGCAAGAATTTTGGCTCTCACAGACCTGTAACTTAATTCTTTAAGAGGCTTATAGGAGATTTGCAAAAAGAAATGGCTTGGCGTATAGAGATTGGCACATGGGTTGAATGGAGAGGATGATGCGAGACGCTTGGCGTATAGAGATTGGCACACTGGTAGAATAGAGAGGGAAGACATGAGACACTTGGCATCTGAAGACTGGCACAAGGGTAGAATGGAGGGGATGATGCGAGACGCTTGGCATATAGAGATTGGCACTCTGGTAAAATTAAGGGAAAGACACAAGATTCTTGGCATATGAAGACTGGCACACGGGTAGAATGGAATGAATGATGCGAGACACTTGGCGTACAGAGATTGGCACACGGGTAGAATGGAGGGGATGACGCGAGACGCTTGGCATATAGAGATTGGCACACAGGTAGAATGGAGGGGAAGACACGAGACGCTTGGCATATGGAGACTGGCACACGGGTAGAATGGAGGGGAAGACGCGAGACGCTTGACGTATAGAGACTGGCACACGGGTAGAATGGATTGGGAGACGCTTGGCATATAGAGATTGGCACACGGGTAGAATGGAGGGGAAGACAAGAGGCGCTTGGCATATAAAGACTGGCACATGGGTAGAATGCAGGGAATGATACGAGACACTTGGCATATGAAGACTGGCACACTGGTAGAATGAAGGGAAAGACACAAGATGCCTGGCGTATAGAGATTGGCATAGAGATTCTTTAAAAATCCTACAATGTGATTTCCTCGTTTTTCTCTCTTTTTTGTTTCTCATAGTTAAAGTGTACCTGTGATAAATTACAGTCCTCTCTCATCCCTCTAAGTGTGAGAACTTGGCAGAATAAAGACATTTTGGCCTCACTCTTTAGCTCAGTGCCTCTAAACAGATTTTATTTGTAATCAATAAGAGAATAAAAGAAACAGAAGTGTAAATTTATTAGTATGATTCATCATGAGCTTAATCAACTCGTATCATACAATACCTGGTGTTGTACTTACAAAATTGTGCCTGGCATAGACCTCAAACTCTGTGTTGGCCTGACCGGTTCCTGAAAGCACAGCTGGGCTGGAAAACAGGCCATATACACTTTGGATGCGCTCACCAGCTGCCTCCACCTCCTTAATAAGAGTCCAAGCCTCTCCTTTCTCTGAGAACTCTCTCACCCCATTGCTGGCATACTCACTTTTTTGCCAGATGTGATAGTCGGAGCTGTGAGTTACCCCTAAACGAGTTTAGAAGATTTATTTAATTTATCAGATTTGCCCTTCGTTACATTAACACAATAAAGCAGCTTAATGTTTAATTATCACACATAGCAGAGCAAGAGCCCACAAAGTGGTCAGACATTGTGGACCCAGGGTTTGAACATTTATTTATACAGTAATATACACAACTGTAATGAGTTTGTCCCATTATAGACCTGATCAGCTTTTAATATTTGGTTTGGAAGTCAAGCTCAGTGCAGCCCCAAACCCTGAAACTGGTCATTTAAATGATTTTACTCACCAATCAGCGGAGACCACTGAGCAGGGGGCCTGTAAACGGGGTACTGCTTGGGAAAGGCTGTCTGGCTCCACTTTCCCGTAAACGTCAGTCTGTACTTGGCTGTAGATGGTGCAGAGCACAGGGAGTCCACCTTGCTCAGAGGCATGGCGGTGATTTCACTCAGCAGGGTCAGCGTTAAACACTGCAGCAAGCTTCTCACGCAGGCAGTCCTCATCATTTCTATTGCTAATTTTCTGGAAAATAAGGCAGACCATTATAAACGGGATGCACGTGTTGTGTGTGTGTGTGTGTGTGTGTACATTGTAGATTTTTACTGAAGACATCAAAACTATGAATGAACACATGAGGAGTTATGTACTTAACAAAAGAAGGTAAAATAACTGAAAACGTTTTATATTCTAGTGTCTTCAAAATGGCCCCCTTTGCTCTGATTACTGCTTTGCACACTGTTGGCATTCTCTCAATGAGTTTCAAGAGGTAGTCACCAGAAATGGTTTTTAGGTGTGCCTATAAGAGTTCATTAGTATCATTAACTATAACGCGACAGTGTGCAAAGCAGTAATCAGAGCAAAGGGGAGTATTTTGAAGCCACTAGAAAATAAAACATGTTTTCAGTTATTTCACCTTTTTTTGTTAAGTACAGAACTCCTCGTGTGTTTATTCATAGTTTGGATGCATTTAGTGAGAATCTACAATGTAAATAGTTGTGAAAATACAGAAAAGGTGTGTCCAAACCTTTGGCCTGAACTGTAAATGAACATCAAAGGCATTAAAACAGACTAAATTGCAGGATGTAAAAAAAACGGTGCCTTGCACTGACCATCATTAGATTGTTTCATCTTAAAGACAAAGGTATGATTAATTGTTTATTATTATAGTTCACCTACTTAAAATGTTAAGAACGAACATTACTTGTATTTGTGAATTTAAATGATTTAAATTTCAATGCTATGCAGAAGCAAGTGAAGCATCCAAAATTCCACTCAAACCGAAGTCTACTTACCTCAGCATGGCCACCAGGAGAGAGAATCTTGTTACAGCGTTCACATTTCAGACAGAAGCGATGCCAGTTCTTCCCCAGAGAACTCACCTTCTCAGCTGAAACACAAAGTCATACCATCAGTGAAAGAAATACAGAGGCAGATGTTTTATCATCTACAAACATTATTTTTGCTCCATTTATTGTCCATCAGTTCCATTTACAAAGATGGACTTTGTAGTGCCACAATTCCATACTGTAGTCCATCTGTTTGTGGACTACAGTACATACTGTGTACTCTGTTCTTGAATGGTCAGGACCACTGTAGTACCACTACAGAGCAGGTATTAATTGGTGACTGCATTATTCCTATCCCAGCAGTGTCACTGAGGTGTTTATATAAAACTACAGCAGCACTGCTGCACTAAAAACCCCTCACCGCATCAGAGTCACTGCAGAACTGACAATAATCCACCACACAAGTTATACCGGTTCTGTGATGCTCCTGACCAACAGACAACCAACAGGGGACGAACAAAAACATGCGAACAGATGGACTAGTCTGTAATTGTAAAACCAAAAAGTGTAGCTTTATTGATTAAAAACAAAAACCCTTGAATATATTGTTTGAGTGACACT
>JAOUQT010342803.1:0-12775 GCA_025769995.1 Xyliphius kryptos | reverse complement strand
GTTACAAATAAAAGTACACACACACACACACAAATATTTATATTTATTTATTTTAACTTTTGTAGTTTTATTTGTAACTGTAACTGTGCAATATTATCCATGCTACTGTGTAACTACTGAATTTAATAAATAAGACTTCCTCTAAAAATAAGACATAGTGCATCTTTAGGAGGAAAAAATAATATAAGACCCCCCCCTTTTTTAAGTCTTTTCAGGGAATCGGGTACCTATGGTTACAGCTAAGCAAAGAAAATCTCCATGATTATTTGTAGCATTCTCATGATTATGGCATGTAAAACTACCATTTAAGCTCGCTCACATTTTTTCAGTGTCTTACCACTTCAACTACCTGCACAGGAACACAGACATGTAACACATACAAACTCTATGTGGGATCTATTACCTCACCTGTTTTCCTGGCTCTGTGTAATCTTCACAAATCTGTATTTCATCGCACATTCGTCATTAGAGTAATGAACTACGTGGTAAATATCTCTAAGATTAAATTACTGTACAATTAAGCCCAGACATTTTCCGAAGGCATGCACAAATACAAAATAAAAAGTTGGACACAGACAGGAGAGAGTTGTGTGTCTTTCTTATATTTATAAAAATCCAGGCATCCGTCTACAATCAGATAACGCATAAGGTTTGTAGTGAAAAGCTTGGATTAGAAAATCTGATTAAGATCCACACAAAAAGAACAAAGGCCAGATTTGTGCTGTATTTATTTCTGGAGGGAAAGCTGTGCATGCATCAATTCCAAAAATGCAAATCCCACCCTGGTTAATACTTATGCATAACCACAGATATGCTTCATTTACATTACAAAAAGACAGTGGTGAGGAGTTCAGGTGACTCATTTTTCAAATGGGAGCGATTCATGTAATAGTGTTAGACAAATTGTGTCATTAGAAAGTCCACTGTGCTGGCCTAGGTATATTCACCGCATATATAAAGTGCAATGTAACTGGTTTGTCATTTACATTTTAGTTCCAATACAATTTTGTATACAAACCAAAGCAGTCATTTAAATAAAGAAATGAAGGAAGTGTAATATTTTATTTTGAGTAAAAATATTAATCTCTTTACTTAACCGAACTGGATTGTGGAAACAATAGTCTTGTTTTAATATTTAATAATGTGTTACTAAGAAATGAGACTTCTAAAAGAACGCCCCCCCCCCCCACTCACACACTATAATACTGCAACAGTAAGAACATGCTTGTGGACTGTAGCTGTAGTGATTTACCCAAGAGATGCTAGATGTGGTGCACATTTCCTTTAATTGATTCGGTTCACATGTAGCCTTCCACAATCTATATTTACTGCTGCAGGAAAAACATTTTCTGCAAGATGTGTTCACAAAGACTGGTTAACAGGGCAGAGTCAAGCTGTAAGTCTGCACATGTGGTGATATGTTGCCAGACAAATAGTTGTTAGGAACGTTGTGCAAAAGAAAAAAAACATCACCATGCGCGGATGAGAGGTGGGATATTTTGAAGAGACTGATTCTGTATCATCTCAGTGCACCAAATTACAAAAACATAAATAATGCACCTAATCTGCAATTTACCCCAGTACATATTTAACACACAAGCTCAGAATTGTGTTTATTAGCCTGCAGAGGCTATAAATCAACTTGAATGTTCATTGGCTGATAATGATGTCACTGTGAACCTATAAACATTCATAAAGCTTTGATGCTGACCAGTTCTCTATTAAAAATATATGCCAAATTTTCAAAGATGATCATTCATATTATCATTTGCACATTTCAAACAGACTTTTCTGGGCCTTTCTCAATAAAGACTGTGTTTAAATGATTTTTTTTTAATGATTACTTTGTTGTGGTCTGTGCTAACTCTTTTTTTGATAAGTAATTTGGTGAAAGATGATGGAAAAATACTGTTAAAATACAATATAGTTTTATATTGGAATTAAACAGATTTAATATTAAAACACAATTTTGTTTATTTTTTGTAGCTTTTTGTTATGCTATTGACATTTGTTTTGGTTGTGGTTAATTTTGTATTTTTTATTTTTTTTTACTTTATTTTATATTTAGACCATCTATGAAAACAGGATGTATAGTCTGCGGGTTGAATGTGGACCCAGATATCCAGAAACACCTCCATTTGTTCGATTTGTGACAAAAATAAACTTGGGCGGGGTACACAACTCCAGTGGTGTGGTGAGTTCATGTTTGATTTTCTTGCTGCCATTTCTATTTAAGCTGACATGGTTAACTTCATTAATATTCACTCAAACTGTTGTTTTGACCATTGATCATTGTTGCACAATGTGCTTCTGATCTAATAAATACTATAATTACTTATTCCAGTGGTCAAAAAATCTACCTGATCATGTCCAAAGTCCAAATTTATGGCTTGTAAGAATAAATAAATCATAAAAAAAAATGTTAAGTAATTCTACCACATGATGGCACCATTATATTATTTTAGGTCTGCCTTTGTGCATTTTAGAGTTAAGGCCATATCGTCAGATATCCAGAGGAAAAGGAGTGGCTTTGGATTTTTTTTTTATCATTAGCCTGCGGTAAAGCAAAAATGTCAATATCAATATAAAATGTACATAAATCAAGTTATTTTGCCAATATATTGAGTAAATTTGTTAAGATTTCTTAAACGAAAAAGTTTCTAAAAACTACATTGTTTATCTTACTTTTTATTAAGTAAGAATTATATTAAAAAAAGTAAAAAACAGGCCTTGTTACACATTTTTAAAGATTTCTTTCTAAATTTCATTCCTGAAATGAAGACCCTGCACAATTATTGTTAGGGTATTTTTTTTTTTTACTTTTTAATACATGTTGACAATTTAAATGTGACAGAGGAGCTGCTTTAAATTTCAATTTCTTAAATTTAATAATCTTGTTTGTCCTGATGATTTTATGTTTTTGTGAAATTAAAACATAAATTTTATGTTCGTGTATTTTGAAAACTTCTCTCTCTCTCTCTGTGTTGATTGTTTTACTCTGCAATGAATGTTAGAAGGTCTCTTCTTTGATACCCTTTGAAACTTTGCCTCAGTTAAAATAAAGCGTTGTTACACTCTCTCGGGTGTATACGTCAGCAGAAAAAACAATGACACAAATGGTAGACACTGATGTAATTAGGAGATTAGGATCTGTAGCCAACTGGTCAAATCTAGAATTTTAGAAAATCTAGAATGTATGAAAGACTTGACGCTTTTAAATCAGTGTGGTGTTGCGGGGAAGCAGTGTGCTCTGCCATAGATGACTATTTTTATAAGTTTCTTTACTTCACATTGGAATTTAAGTTTGTGTAAAATAAAGCGTTGTTAAAAAGTAAAAAAAAAAAAGTCTGTCTCTCTTTCTCTCTGTATGGTTAGGTGGAACCAAGGGCAGTGTCATCCTTGGCCAAGTGGCAGGACTCCTACAGTATCCGAGTGGTTTTGCAGGAGCTCAGGCGAATGATGATGTGTAAAGACAACATGAAGCTACCACAGCCACCCGAGGGCCAGATTTACACCAACTGAGACTGTATTCTACTGTAAACACACACAGCCTCTCATCCCTTTCTTCTTTCCTCCCATTTATATCATTTATATCCATCTACTCCTCTGTCTCTGCTCAGCTTCTTGTCATTCTGGAATCATTAATGTGCATTGCTTTTTCCCTGCTGTCTCAGACTTGTACACGTACCGTTTGGGGTTGGGGGGGGGGCGGGTGTTAAGAACTCATGCCTCGATTCTTAAAGCTCTCCATCATGGCCGCACCACTCGTTTTCTCCTTTTCTACTTTCTGCTTGACCAGAATTGATTGCCTCTTGGGTTTGTCATAGAACAAATCATGGCTCATCATTGTTTTGTTAATGTTTGTTATAAATTCAGATTGTACAATATCATACATAGTCTTACCGTGTGTTCCCTGTGGTTGTGAGTACTGTCATTTTCATATTCTTGCTTGAGTAAGATTGATCTCAGCTTTTATGCTTTGTAATGTCATTGCAGATGTCGGCTAGTAAAGTCTGGGCATTTGCATCTGTGCTTGTCAGGTGATGTTTAGAGATGGCTTTAAAAATGTATGTAGAAGACTAGAGTCTGTTAATTATCACATCAGCTTCATTTGCAAGCATGCACATGACAAAGGGAATTTTAAATGTCACCAGTTTAGGTAAACTAAAATAAAAAGTGCCTAAACAGCAGATTTTTAGTGTTTAAAACCACATTTGACCGTGGAAACTTTCACATTCTGAAAAAAGGCTCATTTAAACGATCAACGAGTACATCGAAACACTTCGAACATGTCATAAATATACTTTTACCAATAAAGGCCTTAAATAGTTTTGAATTCACATCAATGTGAGAAGTTCTCGACGCTGCTGGAATGAAGAGCATTTATTCTTTCCGTTAAGTGTTGTGTCTAAATACAGGCTTTACAGCACGATTGCTATTTCGTTATATGTAAACGAGAAAACACCACTTAAAAAAATGGCTTAAGCATGATTTCAGGTGGTTTATTCAGTTGCAGTGCCATAAAATGAAGCATCTGGTTATGTATCCTTTGGACAGTTGTGAAAACACTTTGAGAAAGGTCCTCTGGTTTCCAGTGTGCCAGTGCATGTACGGTCTTCAGTATCACAGTTGGGAGAGTTTGGTATGCAAGAACATCACTGCACCGTACAAAGCCAGAAGGATCTTCACCCTGTTAAACCATCAAGATAAAGGAGAATAGATATCGTGAGTTAGACCCTCTTATCCAACATCAGTGTCTGACCTCACATATTCTCTTATGGATGAATACGAAGACATTTCCAGACACACTTCAAAGTCTTGAAGAAAGTCCTCCCAGATGAGTGGATGCTGTTACAGCTGCAAAGAGGAGATCAACTTAAAATGAGATGTTCTACAAGCTCCTGTATGTAAATGTGTAGGTGTCTTAATATTTGTTTGGATAGTGTATACAGGTGCTGGTCATTAAGTTAGAATATGTTATTTCAGTAAAAAGAAAATTAAACGTGTATTACATTCATTTATTACACACAGAATAATTTATTTCAAATGTTTATTTCCTTATTTTAATGATCTTAACTGACAACTAATGAAAATTCCAAGTGCAGTATCTCAAAACTGGAATATTAAGGATTTTTTGAAATGTTGACCAGCTGAAAAGTATGAGCATATACAGCACTCAATATTTAGTTTGGGCTCCTTTGCAGCGTGGCAAGGAGTTGATCAGTCTGTGGCACTGCTCAGGGGTTTTAAGAGCCCAGGTTGCTCTGATTTTGGCCTTCTGGGTTGCTGGGTCTCGCATATCGCATCTTCATCATCACAATACCTTATAGATTCTCTGGGGTTTCGGTCAGGCAAGTTTTGATGCCAACTAAAAACAGGGGGACCATGTTCCTTAAACCAGGTATTGGTAGCTTTGGCACTGTGTGCCGGTGCAAAGTCCTGTTAGAAAATGAAATCGGCATTTTCATGAAGTTGGTCAGCAGCAGGAAACCTGGAGTGCTCTTAAACTTCCTGGTAGGCGACTGCATTGACCTTGAACCTCAGAAAACACAATAGAGGTTATCCTTATTGTATGTACAATTTTTTTTCAATCACATCTTTTCCTTTCCTTTGCGTCTTTATTAATGTCCTTGGACACAGAGCTCTGTAAACAGCCAGGCTCTTTAGCAATGACGTTTTGTGTCTTGCCCTCGTTGTGTGAGGTGTCGAAACATATGTCTGTGGGCGGCACGGTGGCTTAGTGGTTAGCATGGTCGCCTCTCCCGGTTCTTCTCCCGGTTGCCGGTTCGAATCCCAATCTGATTTTCCATGTCCTCCCCGTGTCTGCGTGGGTTTTCTCCGGTTTCTTCCCACAATCCAAAAACATGGCATCCAGGTAAATTGAATGCTCCAAATTGCCCAGCGATGGATTGGCGCCCTGGCCTTACTGAATCAATGTTATGTACAAGATTAACTTTTTGAATGAAATTACTGTAATCAACTTTTTGATTATATTAATTTATGACCAGCACCTGTATAAAAAATGCAAATGATCCCATATAATAGTAAATGAAAGGTTTAAAGTAAGTTGCCATGATTGTAGTTAAATGAATATAGAAATGGTAATGTAGCTAGACTGATCAGGAGTTTTTAACCATGTCTTCAAATTATTTTTCTTTAGTATCTACCTGCAGCATGTTTGATTTAGATTTAAGATTATACAAAAACACAAAACCCTTTATGTTAGGCCCCGTCTCAGAATCCTGTAGTTCTTCTGCACTGAACATTGTGTAACACACGCAGTGTACGCAGCCAAGTTAAATCATATCAGAAGTTATACAGCTCCTCCAATAGCTGAAGCTCCACTGTATGTTGTTAATGTAACATTGTGTAAAATTTGTGGTGTTTTGGATGAAAATATCAATAGGGCCATTCACTCATAAATTATAAGCTGTATCTAAGTTGGTAAAATTGTTCATTATTTCAGATCTGATATACAGCTTTTTTTATTATAGCATTATTTGCTTGAGAAATCATTAAACGTAGTGGGTCACAATGACCTACAACTTAACTGAATTTCTATCATTTGTCCACGAGGGGGCAACTGTAACGGTAATACAAAGAAAGCTATGACTAAACATGGCGGAAATGTTCTGTGAGGGAAAACGTCATGTGGCTAAAAATGATAACAGGATTGTGTTGTTTAAAAAAGAAGGAATAAGAGCCACCATGATATGAAAAAACATATTCCATGAGACATAATTGTTTCTACATTTTATGTTAAGCAGAAAATCATTTTACTTTGTGAGCTTTGGTGCCAGATATAAACTTAAAAACTAAATACACAATAAATAGGAAAGGACAGAATGGTGGCGTAGTGGTCAGCGCGGGGGATCCAGGTTGGAATACCGATCTGAGTGGGGTTTTTAGAGTTCTCGAATTGGGATTTATTGGCCAATTATGCTCACACGTACAAGGAATTTGTGTTAAGTAGCTTACAGGGCACAAAAATTGACAATAACATTACAGAAGTAAAAATACATTCACTCAGCCGAAACACACACGCAACATACCTGTTTAAAATTTACATGTGCAAATTACAGTAAAGTGCTGAGTTCAGTAAAAAGTCAATGAGGAGAGACAGTAAGTGCAGAGTGTTCTCAGACACTGTCACCAGAGTAATAAAGTGTAGTACAGAAGGTGAACAAAGTGAGAGGGACAACCTGGATAAGGATTGTATGTAACAGTCTTGTTTGTGTGTAACACAAACTATCCTGGATGTTGTGTTGGAGTGTTTAGCTGTTCATAATAGTGTGAGAAGAAACTTCTCTGTAGTCTGGTGTTGGTTAAACGCCGTCCTGAGAACAGGTGGTGTCCAGGGTGTGAGGCATCAGTCCATATGGATGTTTTTTTGGTTACCTCTCACAGTCCAAAAACAAAGATTAAAGGTCAATCGGCTGCTCCAAATTGCCCTTATATCGCCATATATATATATATAGATGGCCTGACACCTGAAACGTTCTTCCCGAATGGGCATGAGAGGGGGTTAAAACCCAGATTTCTAATAATAATCAACTGATAAACTTACAGTTGTAAATGTGTCACATCTAAAAGTCCACACATCTGACAAAAACATGGTATTAAACATGACTTACAAGCTGTTTTAAAAAAAAAAAAAAAAAACCCAGTGTAATAAACACTGTATAAAATGCAAGAAAAGTGATCTATTTGCCTTCTGTACTCACAATTTGTCCAACGTTTAACCCATCCGTGCAGTGAAACACTCATACACACATGACCCCTTATAGAAATGAAAATAAAGGAGGCCCACCACAGCTCCTTTGGGCCATGACCACATTGGCCTGACACCTATGGGGTGTTGTGTTTGCAGCTAAGGTTTACTTTGTGTGCCGTGTTGTTAGTTAGTTCAATCTTCCAGTTCCAATCTGCCGGTGTCCAATGACTTCTCTTTGGCCCATTACTGGTTTTTACTGGCCAGTGTGGGGTATGGCTTTTTTTGGTAATTCTACAATGAAGTCCAGCATTCTGAAGTCGCCTTTTGAACGTGATGCTGACACTGGTGTTTGACGGGTTCCATTTAGTGCAGCTGCCAGTTGACCGCCTGTGAGAAGTCTTTTTCTCAAGACATTTATCTTCTTGCACAGTTTTGCATCGGGGCCTCCCGCTCCTTTTTCTATTCTTATTAAAACCAGATTGTTTCACTCTTCAAAGGGAGTAGTTAAGAGCATGGTAAGATATTTTCAGTTTCTTGGCAATATCTCACACTGATATGCCCTTTTTCCTTAACACAACAATGGACTGATGGGACTCTGAAGAACATTCTTTCTGGCCATTTTAACCTGTAAGCAAGCCAACAACTGCTGAGGCTTCAGATACTTAACTAACCTAGAATGTTATGCTTCCTTTTATGCTCACTTATTAGTATAACTTTGTGCATCACAATTTAGCAAGAGTGTCCTAAGAACAAATTATCCCAATATCATCCTTAACTTGGATTAGCCACCATACCAGGAGATTTAGGCAGAGAAATGAGAATTTTTATAATAGGGCTATATGCAAAATAAGCCTTTATACAAAAATAAGCTTTAGTACAAACATTTTTATTCTTTAAAAATCAACTGATAGACTTAAATTATTTGTAAAAAGGACAATATTGTTTGTGAATTGCATGACATTGTGTTTTTCTTTCAAAAAGAAAGAAATTTGCAAATTGTCCTAAACTTTTGAGCGGTAGTGTATAAAAGAATTTTTCTTAACAAATAAGATTTTCAGGTGTTAAATGAAAGAATCTGATGTTCATAGAATTTGGTATTATGCCTGTGTTTGGAATGAATCACAGCCTGTATTGGTTGGTACAATTCCATAATTTACGGGGCGGTGGCAACCCTAATACTGAGTAAAATTTGAGTGAAAATTGTGCCTGGAGCGGTGAAAATCCCTGTACACGGTACCTGGGGAGCAATTGGGGGTTAGGTGTCTTGTATAAGGGCACTTCAGCTGTGGTACTTGATGGGACCGGAAATCAAACCGGGGAGCTTCAGGTGCAAGGCTGGTTAATTAACCACAAGCCTATCAATACCCATGTGTATTAAAATTAGAACATATAACATTGGGCTCCACATTAAACCCTGTGAGATGTTTTTTGTTAAATGATTTTGGTTCTTTTTTTTTAATAACCAGTTCATCTTTTTATAAATGTGAGCTGACCGTTTTTAATTGCATCATATCCAGGAATGGCAGGAACAAGCAGCAGTAAATGTACAGTTCATTACAGGAGGACTACTGCGGATGTCTTTTCCTTATGCTTTAGTTATTTGACACTGCAGTAAAACACTAAAACTGTGATTAATACAGATAGTGAATATTTTACTACTGCTACCTAAAAACTCACACACTGAACTGAACTGACCAAGAGCAGCAGCACCTTTTTATGCTTCATTAGGCTCTATAAGTGGGATTGAGCCTTTCTTCACTGCACTTAACCCTCAAGAGTGTGGTACATTTGAATGACCTCATGCAAGTCCTTTGGACTCCCACAGCTATCTTAAAACGTGAGTAAACCTAAATCATCATAGTTCATTATGTTTCATGTTTCATATGTTATATATGTGATCTGTGTGTTTTTCCATTTGATTCAACACGTAATCAGAATGTACTGAAGGATATCGTGTCTCTCCTAATGTTTAGCGTCATACAAATACAGCCGTATTATAGTCACAACGAGTAAGTCAACTCATTTAAAAGTGATACTGTTTTAAAAATATATTAGAAAGTCATTTAACATTTTATAGATAAGTTTGTTAACTGCCCAGATTTTTTCATTATGTATTACTTTTGCTGTGAAATATTTTGGAATATTAAAAACAAAACAAATAAAACGAAACAAAGATATATATATATATATATATCTTTTTCATTTTATTTGTTTTGTTTTTAGTATTCCAAAACATTTCACAGCAAAAGTAATACATAATGAAAAAATCTGGGAAGTTATATATATATACAATTTTGAACATACATAACTGAATTATTAGCAGTCATATGTATTGATTTTAGTATTAAAAATACCACAACCAACCTAACTAATTTTGATTTCAAAATCAGATTTATTTGGCCAAATGTTACACACACACACACACACACACACACACACACACACACACACACACACACACACAAAATGGTTACAGATTTCATTACTGTACATATATTTAAGTAAAGGTGCAGTGTGTATTGTAGGGCAAAGCAATAATTCAGAGAAGTATATTCAGAATATATTTTGAAAAGTAATATTAAACCATGTTTATTTGTTCAGGTGTAAAGTCATTCAGCACACGCCTGCGTCAGATTCTTACTGAAGGAAGAGGTTAATCAGTAATCAGATGTAGGACAAAGAAACTCCACCAAGCTGTTGCACTTTAGGCCTGTACCCTTTAACCTACTTTTTGTAGCTGTTATCATAAAGCTACTTTTCCACATTACATGATAAAGTCTCAAATTTGCCAAGCGATTTTAAATAAAAGTCAGCATTGTGACACTACAATTGTAAAAAAAAAATAAAAACACACCATACAAAAATGAAGCATTAATTGGAGAAGTAGATTTAAATTCTTTAGATGACTGATATAGGGTGGTACTGTGGCTTAGTGGCTAGCAGATTTAAGAGATTCCATGTTCTCTCTGTGTCCATGTGGGTGTCCTCACACAGTCCATAAACATGGCTTAAAGGTAAATTGGCTGGTCAACGTGTAACCAGCAATGGATTGGTGCCCTGTGCTGGGTGTATTCACCTCTCCGCTGGCAGCGCATTAGGAAGCCCACCGCGAGCCCTCTTGGAGGATTAAGCGTGGGATGATGAATGAATGAAAGATGACTAAAATAAATAAGGTGATATAAGCATTAATGATAAAAAGGCTATATGACAATTTAGAAAAGGTATGATAAATTAATGACATAATGTATCGCCAACGTAGCAACTTTTTAGACCCTCTTGCGACTTATTTTAAAAAGTGACTGTGTCGAATCTAGCACATTTTTCTGGTGTCATTGGAGACTTTTGGAGACTAAAGTGATACCCATGTTCTTCTGTTTCTAAGTGGGCAGCGGGTTCTGCCATGAGCCCACAAAACTCTTCAGTGCTTATAGCACATCCGCATCGCTCTTAGTTTACACTACAGCTGAACTGAACATGCTGCCACTGACCTCGCCCCCAAATTACAGAGCATGATGTAAATATAAATGCATTTATCTTATATTGTCAGTCCTTGTCCACGATGTGTGCCCCAATGTACAAAGCTAAACATCAAGCTAGGTAACTAAAATTTGATTTTTTATCCCCCCCCCCCCCATTTATACAAACAAAACTAATCCGAGCTTTGTTTCAACATATTTGATCTGACGGTGTTTTATCGCTATGACAACCACCACTTTCGCCGTTCCATTATACTTTATGGATTTGTAAAACCAAGAAAATAATGTTTATTTGTAGTTTTCACATATTCTGCATGTTTTTTTTACTAGAGAACCTGGAATTCCACCTAGATTGAGTTTCAAACCTGGAGCACCAGTGCTGCGACTAAGCCACGTGCCCCCCATTAATGCCTGTCCTGCATTTGCAATGAGAACCAATAAAATTAGTGTGGAGGCTGATTGGTGCATTTGATGCATCCAATTTTATTGCTGTTTTTGGAACATCGACAAAAAAATATACTATTGTCCTGGTCAACTCTGCATTAAATTCGCAAAAACAAAATTATTAAACATGTATTTATCATTTCTCAGTTATAAAATTTTTAAAAACAAACATTGACCAAAAATTTATATGCGACTTCTATAACATTTAACATAACTGTAGCATCAGAGCTCATTCTCTTCTTATCTATTATAAACAAAACCCTGTCCTTTGAAATTCCTCGCGATGAGCTCAGATGTTATAAAAAGAGTGAATCTAATTTATACTGTCTGGCTCATTGTAAAATCTTTTTACCGCTGTTTACTACTTCAAAACATCCGTATTGACTTTTATGTCGAACCTGGTTTTCCATTAAATGCTCCCAGATCAAAAGAAAAAAAATCAAGCCAGATTGCACCATACTTTTTAACTGCTGTTATAAACGAGTCTTAATTGTAAGCATTGCAATTGTCTTAAAGGATCACTTCCCCTTTTTTGTTTCTATTCCTTATAAACTTCCCCTTTCTTTTTTTCAGGGGTGTGAAACCAAGACCCAGAGAAAACAAGAACCGTTACTGAAGCTATTAGTAGTTTTTAAAATTTCAAGGCTCGGACCATGAAGAAATTTTAAACAATGTCTCTGTATATTCATGTACTGGCTTGTGCATTTGGCCTGGGCTCCTGGGTGGCTGTTAATGGCATGTGGGTTGAACTGCCACTGATTGTCAATGTTCTGCCTGAGGGGTGGGATTTGCCTTCTTACCTTACAGTCATCATCCAGTTGGCCAACGTTGGTCCTCTTCTAATAACCCTGATTCATAAGTTTTGCCCAGGCCGTCTGAAGGAGAATCTGGTGATCTACATAGTGTTAGCAATTGGTGTGTTAGCATGTGCCCTGCTAACAGGATTTTGGAAAAAGACAACTTTGTTTCTTGGTAAAACGAGAAGCACTGCATTTTTTGTCCTTATATTTTTCTTGTCCTTAGTAGACTGCACCTCTTCAGTTACATTCCTACCATTTATGATGCAACTGCCCAGCAAATATATTACCACCTACTTCATTGGTGAAGGTCTCAGTGGATTTTTACCTGGGGTAGTAGCCCT
>JAOUQT010342794.1:0-12775 GCA_025769995.1 Xyliphius kryptos | reverse complement strand
TTTAGCAGACACTTTTATCCAAAGCGACTTACAAGTATCCCAACTTGGTTGGGGTCAGAACACAGGGTTGAAACAGGACCCCGGAGCAATGAGGATTAAGGGTCTTGCTCAAGGAGCCACAATGGTAAATCCAGTGGACCTGGGATTTGAACCCACAACCTTTGATAGTCCAACAACCAAAACACTGAGCTACCACTCCACAGGGTGCCAATCCACACGCAGACACAGGGAGAACATGGAAACTCCACCCAGACTGGGATTCGAACTGGGAATCCCCAGTAATGAGAGGCGAATGTGCTAAAGACTAAGCCAACGTGCCACCCCCCTAAACTGTTAACAGTTAAATTAAGAGATTGGATTGTCATGATCAATAAAAACATATTAACTGCACATTTATGGTAAAAACAGTGAAGAAACTGTATAAAATTGATGTTGAATGTTCTTTCCATTTTGGAAGCAGCAACTCATTCAGATGACGGTTAATTATCAGTGTGGGCTGGAGGAGTACTTATGTTTTTTACTGTAAAGTTACATTTAGTGCTGTCAAACATTTATGACATTATGCACTGGTCATTGATAAAAAATAAACTGTTTACTTTAGTATGGATGATGCCCTATAGGAGAAGATTACCGCATTGATTTGAATAATTTTTGGTATCTAGTTAAGAATGACATTAAAAGAACAATAAAAGTAGCCACGGTCATTTACTTTTTTCCCACTAATCCTTTTTTTAAGAGTTCTATTTTTCCATTGTTTTTGATTGGCCATATTTTATTTAAATTGATTAAGTTACTTCCTTTATATGTGCAACTTTGTTCACACTAAAGGATGCTAAAAAAATTAAATGAACATGGAATCGAGGGTGCTCGAACTTCTGGATGAGACTGTACTTCAGCTACATGTCACTGGGTTCACAGGAGCCTACAGCGCTGCTGTCACTGGCAGTTACTGCATATTCAACCAGCCAACAGCTCTCGGCTGCAAAGCTTCTTGTCTGCAGTGGATCTTTTTAGCTCAAAGCTGGTGCTAAGTTGTGACTGAAGAATTGTTTTACTGCTCAGTGAGGCACGTGGCAGCTTTCTCCAGCACACTTGAGATGGGTTTCATGCAGGATGTTGTACACTGCCACTAGTGAAGACTGAATTTGACATCGCAGTCACAAGGATGTTATGCATGAAAAAAAAAGGTCCACCAGCAGACTTGAAGATAAATCAATTCTATAACATTAATGAGTGCCCTCTGCTACTATTACTGTAGACTATTGGACTATTAGCAATGCCCAATTAATTAGACTGAAAAATGAGGCACCATTAAAAAGTCTACACCATAAAAGCTGCCCAGCCAGGCATTTATTTAAACTTCGATTAATACAAAATTGCCCCAAGCTAGAGCAGGTCACTAGAAGAGCATCTCAAGCCTAAGGGACTAAAAGCCTGGTGTCAAATGTAATCCCACAGCACCACTCCTGTAGCCTTTTAGAATGAGGGAGGAGGAGTGGAGCTGAAACAAGTTTAAAAAAAAAAAAAAAAAAAAAAAAAAAAAACCCAAGCTAAAAGAAAAAAAACAAGGTTTTACTGAACTTAAGAGGTTAACTTGTTTTTGCAGCCATATAGTGCATCCGATGTTGCTACATAGCTGAGTACACAAAACAAAATGAAACCCATTTAAAGTCCACCTTTAATATATACATTTACAACAAATACAAAATGTCACAATATTTACACAATAAAACATGACAAAGTGTCCAATTAAAACACATTTATCAAGTAAGTCAAGATTAAGTTTGGACGAACCAACAAGTTCAATCAATAAAATAAAAATAATAATCTTCTAAAATCCAACTTGCTTTAGTTTTCAAGAAAACTGAAAATACTTCTTGGAACACCAGTGGATTTTATTGATTTCTCCAGACAGGGCCGCTTCGCAGCAGGTGCTGATCCCCCTTGAGTTCTTTTCTTTAGCTATAAAGATGAATGGGGGGGGGGGGGTTTGAAGTGAGGACATTAAGTGGAAGCTTAAGATTGTATTCTGTTTTTATGTCCAATGAATTTAAAAAACATAGAAGGAGTTTTAATAAGGCCTTCTAATAATAATTTAATTTAATTGTTTCTAGTTTTAAATGTTTAATAAGTAGTGAAGGTGTAACTGGCATGCACACAGAAAGTGAACTGGAGGAACGGAGCTGAATGGGGCACAACATCCCACCAAAGCTTAGACATGCATAACAAATGTTACTCATATAATTAAAGTTAACTGCTGGAACCTGATTTTGAGATTTTGCTGGTTTTGGCATCTCTCAAAAAACAAAACGGCACATCACTTTAAATAGCTTGAAACCAAATTATAATTAATACAAATTAATTCAAAGAAGCATTTGGGAAACTTGAGTATTCTTGTTGCTTGTCCATTGTGTGTGTATGTATATATGTATAAAGCTATATGTACACCACTGTACTCGCAGTGTGGATTTCTAGAAAAAATTAGATGAAAAGCACAAAAATTGGATTGGCCTGCAACTGAACATTAAATTAAAATGCATTCATAAAGTCTTTTAAGGCTGCCTTGCCAAAAAAAAAAAAAATTACATGAAGCACATTTGTGCCCTCTAGTGGTGATCCGTATACAGATATAGCAAACAATTCCAGATTGGTATGGTATATATAAGCAGTGGGATGATGCATAACGTACCTGTTTCTTGGGGCCTTCTGATGCGTGCGACTCTTTCTCTGGAGACAAGGTTTGGAAGAGAAATCCTCTAGAGTTTCGAGGTGCCAGAGGGTTGCTGTCTGAAATATTGGCAAGCTTCTGTAATACTGCCTGTGGCTGACTAAGCAATGATCCTCTTTTCACCTAAAAGGATAAAACGTTTTTAAATGAAGAAATCAGCTGCTTTTTTTCGGCATTTTATCTCATTAATCCGAGTAATAGTTTAATATTTCTAAAGAAAAGAATTTGCTATATTATCATTCGTAAAGACATGTTTCAACAAAATCCAGTTCTTTTTTTATCCTTACCCCAGGCTGGTGGGGCTTCTGAAACAGGTTAGTGTTAGAAACAGGCTTCATCTGCAATGGTATTGAAGGGATATCTGCAAACAGCACATCATGCTTCAATTATTTTAAATGTAAGAATCAAATAAATAAGGGCGAAAATCTGTGTTGTTAATACAAAACCATACTGTTTGGCCTACTCTTACCGTCAACATTAGGTTCTAATCTAATATGACACTTTGCGTCGATAAATCCAAAGTGACTTAGCAAGTCTCCCAATATATGCTTAGTTATATGCAGCCTGCATGTTATTCTAATCCATGTTTAGTGTTAATCAGCATTTAAATCTTTTATAAATGTATTTACTTCAGTCGTAGCACGTTATTCATTAGTAATATAATTAAAGCCCCAACGGCAACAAACTTTGATGCACAGTGTGTCCTGACATTCTTACCTCAGAACCAACATTCATTTATTTATTTAGTAGTCTGAGCTGCAGTCTGATGAATTGGATCACATGGCCAGCCTACACTTTTCCAAGTGCATCAACGAGCCCATTACCATGTTCCTAGGTTTTTCATTGTTGATGCCTTGGACCACTATTAATATTTTCTGAGCCTATGGAGACCAATAACACCCCACAAAAGCTGCAGTTTTTGGGATGCTGTGAGCCAGTCATCTATCCATTACAATGTAATTTACTTAAATTCTTTCACTTTTATTTTTGTTTCTAACGCATCAATATGGATGGTAAAATGCTTGCTTTCTGCTTAAAAAACTGCCTGTTTCAGAACAGAACAGGTCAATCAGCTGCTGCTCCAAGCCCTCATCCTATCTTGACTAGATTATTGCTTCCACATTCAGACCTCTACATTTGGTTCAAAACTCAACTTGCGTTCAACCAAATAAACTCATTACTCAATTGGTTCCCTGTAGCTACTCACATTCAATACAAATCTCTTACTCTCAATCCATCTTTCCTAAATACACTTTAACTCGTACACTGCGCTCTAGTGATTATTGTCGCCTGGTGATTCCAACTCACCAAGGCGCCAATACTCACTCCATTTCATTCCCCACTGCTACATGGTGGAACGATCTTCCCAACACTGTCCGTAAGGCTGAGTCACACAGCATCTTTAAGAAACATCTTAAAACAGCCAGACTGAGTAATGCATAGGTTTTGATGATACTATAGTGCAGCTGTTTTTCCCTAAACTACGGACTTGTGTTGTTCTCTCATTTATAAGTTGCTTTGGATAAAAGCGTCTGCTGAATGACAATGTTATTATTGTTCTAAAAAACCCACCTACTAATAAGATTTATTCAGGGATATTCACGTCATCCGTAAGGGGTCATAATGTATTACAGAACTAAATATCTGCTGGATTGGGAAACATGAATTATTGTAATAATAAACACTTTAATAATATCTTATGTCAGATCCCACCCCAAAATAATCCGAGGGTGCACTTACCTTTTTTCTTAAGGGCCTTAGCAGTCATTTTCTTAGCCAACTTCATGAACTGACTGTCTTCCTCACCAAGCTTCTCCTCCTCCTCATCCTCTTCGTCCTCTGCAGCCTCTATAGCTCCTCCTTTTTTTCCTGTTTCAGACTACCAGGTAAAAATAAATAAATAAAATATTGGTCTCACACCTTTTGCATGAACAAACCAACATAAAAAAACAGGTTTCACTGATAAATTACTGAATTATAATAAATATTTTTAAAAGCTACTTTTCAACTTGAAGTTGTTTGTGTTACAGTCATCACAATTTACTATTTTGTATTTACAAAATACAGTTAATTTTGTCAGTAGAAACACTTAAAATATGCATCACATTTTATATTAGTTAAATAAGTTTATTTTAGGTTTTATTGCACTTTTAGTTGTAACCAAACATTTCTGAATTATTTTTTAAGAGAAAAGTTTTTGAATAGTTTTAATAAATGATCATAATAACTGATACATTGTTACTTCACCTGATTTTTATTTCTGCTTCTTTAAAGCAATTTTTTCTTATAACAAGTGTCTTGATTCCTGAAAATGTGTTGAGTTCTTTCTGGATAATAAGTGTATAATAAAGAGGGAGCCAAACCAGAGCGTGTCCTATAGGCCAGAGAAGGTGCCTTGTATTGAATACTGGCAGCTATAGGAAGCCAACATAGCGAGATTAGCAGTAACATGGGATTGCTTGAGTTGGGTAGATAAAAGACAAGCTACAGAGGCTTGATCATGCAATCTGGGTGACTTGCAAGGAATGTGTTGCAGAAGTGAAGTTGTGAGAGGATGAGGGCTAGGACTGGGTAGGAATGGGCAGTTTTTGTGACCTGTTGACAATGTTTTAACTATGTATAATGTGTAAAACAATGGTTATGGTAAGAGCTGGCTGGAGAGATATGGAGGGTAAGGTTGTGATGAATCGAGGAGCTTGTTTTTCACCCCCCACTTTTGCCTGAGATAATGGTGTCATCAAAATATGCTGAAGCAAGTGAGTAAAGCTTTTCATCTTACAAATAAAGACTACAAAAATTCAAAAATCATGAGACAACAACGCCACATTTTTGGACAGCAAAATTTAATTCAGTGTTTTTATCTGGAATCAATGGATTTCTCTGACAAATACTGCATCATAAACAGTAAATTTCTCTAACTGTTAAATGTCATTTGACACAGCATAAAATTCAACTTTATATAGAGGTACAGAAATTCAATTAACAATCTAAATACCAGATTGTAATTGTCCAACAATTTAATGAGCATTGGGAGATTCTGCACAATGCAGAATTGTCAAGACACAGACTTAAGCAACACGCATCAAATAATGATAATTCTTGTGTATAAAATAAAAAAATGAGTAAAATAGTAATGCAGAGGCCGAGCCATCTTCACCCTGCTCCAGGGTTACTAAATTAATTTTTAATTCTGTTCACAGACTTATCCAGCGGACATGAGAAACTGCACGGCAGGAGTGAACAGGTTTAGAAATAAGCAAAAATTGTTTGTTAAGAAGATGTAGTGCTTAGATCATCCATTTCCTAATGTGTAATCTAAATCTTGAGCATGATCATGGTAAATATAATACATAAAAGTTAGTAATTGAAGTCATGTTGTCTTTAAAATGACCCATGTAGCTCCCAGGTGTACTGAAATGAGAACCTGCAGCTACAGCACCTCATTTCAAATAAATGCAAAAAAAAAACTGTTCCATTAGAAATTAAGCTTCAGGTTTTAGTGCTAATGCAGCTTCCCTGATTTTTGTGGTCTAGACAACAAAAGAGGTGGTAGGCGACATGTAGCACTCTGATGGCAAAGTTGAGCGAATTCAAATACCAAAGGGGATGGCCTGGTTACTTTCTTAGTAAAGTTTGCATTCGTGTCTGTTACTTTTCTGCCACAGTGCAACAACATACAAGTTAGGTGAATGAGAATGTACAGCCCCATAAGCATACATTGCATGTGTGCAGATCTTTTATATGACATCATCATGTCTGCTGAAAACAACTGAGTGCCACTACCAGCTGATGCCTGACCTTTGTACATACAGAACAGTTGTAAAGTGCCATTAGGCATTGGAAATGTTAATTAAGATAATATTAAGAAAATAATAATAAATGATTTAGGATGATAGTGATATTTGCCTACAGTGCTTACACAGAGGAATTGGTCCTCCACATTTAACCCCTCCGTGCAGTGAAACACACACACAGGTGAACTGATCACACATGCCCAGAGCAAGGGGCAGTCCTGTATACGTTGTTATTTAAACAAATAACAAAATTTGTAACCTACAAGTCATGCTATTTCTTGCCATTGCCTAAAATGTAATTGATTTGTTGATGTAATTGGGCTGTACATAATTGATTTTTATTGAACAACAGAATATTATTGTATGTTTACTTTCCATTTTTTGCAAGCACGACCTTAAATACATCCCTTACATCTAAGAAAATGACGTAGCCACATTTCACATACCTGCTCTCGTAGCCACTGTTCTCTCTCCACTCTCTCCTTGTGCCTTTGCAGTTCAGTCTGATCTACTTCATCATCTTCCTCCTCCTCTTCACCATCAGCAGTAAAACCGAACTCGAAGCCATCATCTTTGAACAGATACAGATTGTTTAACAACCCAGCAACAATGTGTGGCAAAATTATTTTGGAATGAAATTACAAAATCCACATTAGATCCACACTAAAAAGACAACACTCACCCATGTTTTTCCAGCGGAAGCGCCGCTCTCGTCCAGGTCCATCTGAGTGCAGATCTCCATCAGCCAGGTAACGTTCTTGATATAATCGCAATTTGCGCTTGTCATCATCAAGCACTTGTTTCCTAAAAAAAATAAAAATTCTCAACCATTACACATGAAGGCCAAGCCTTAATAATCTGCTTGATACATTTTTTACTTAGTCCAAAACTATACTCATGTGTTATATATTATTAAGAACACACGTTGAATTAGAAACCCAATATGACAAAATTAATAAAGTTACATTAGGATGTGCCTCTGTGGGTATGAAGGCTATTTTAATAGACAATTTTCTAAATGGGGATTCTTAGTTTGATTGCCTTGTTTTCAAAATATATCTTTTTTTGTTTGAGAATCACTGTCCTGAGTAAAGCAATAATCTGGAGTTTGTATTCTATTCCATTTGACTTCATCACAGGTTCCCAGTTACCCACACTTTTGTGACATCTTTAAAGTAGCGTCTACTCAAATTATTTAGAAATGTAATAAAAAAACTTTGATCGAAATGCTTGGAATTTAAAACCAGAAAGCAATTGTCCACGTCTATTCCTGACCGCCACCTAGTGGCAAATACACGTTCGTACAACGCATCTAAATTTCAAAACAATTTGGGCAAGTTCGGTTAAGATTCTGTAAACAAAGGATTAAAACAACATGAACAAAGTCAGGAGAGGTTTTAAAGTAGTTAAATATGTAACTAACTAGTGATCAGGGCGGCACCGTGGCTTAGTGGATAACCCTAAGGGGATCTTTCTGGGGATCCAGGTTCAAGTTTCCATGTTCTCCCCATGCTCTAGTGGGTTTCTTCAGTTTCCTCCCACAGTCCAAATAACATGGATTTAGGGTAAATTGGGTGCTTTACATTGCTTGTGTACGGTGTGTGTATATACACGTGGGTCCAGTGATGGATTGGCGCCCTTTTATGGGTGCGTCTGACTAGCGCCCCAAATGGAATATTTTGTTCTTACATATGGATTTTGTTGACTTGATCCATCAGTTCCTCATCTGATGGCAGCTCCTCCTGTAGTTCCTCTTCTTCATATTCATCACCGCCCACATCTTCTTCATCCTCGCTTTCAAAGTCACTGCCAGACAGCTCGGCCTCTGACTCCACAAAGTCAGTCATTTGTCTGAAGGCACAAACCGAAAACAAAAAAAAGCTATAAGAAAATTCTGAGTAAATGTCTGACAAAAATGTGAAACTGTGCTGAATTACTCAATCCTGCAAACCCCTTTTTATACTAAATTTTAATTAATTAAGACTTACATTTTTCGTTTGCCTTTGTGTTGCCCAAATACCACTTCTTTTTCCTCCTCCTCCTCCTCCTCTTCCTCCACCCCATCCTCATTCTCTCCTTCGTCTGAGTCTTCCTCAGCATCCTCCTAAAAAGAACAAGTCAGTGTAAATACTGTACAAACACAAGTATGCACTTCTTTTCTGCAGAGAAACTGCACATACCTTCTCACTGCTACTGTCCACATCGGACAGTAATCGAAAGTCACAAGTGTCCATCTCTTCTTCTTCCTCTGCTTCCTTTGCTCTGTTATTAAAATAGCAAAAAAAAAAGCCAAAACAAGTTAATAACTCTTCTGTGAAATAAAATCACAGCCAACATTTTTATTTGGTTTGTAGGTCAGTAAATTCCTTTTTACCTGTCAGCAACAGCTTCAGGAAGAGGACTTTTAACTGATCTAACAGAAGAAGCAGCTGAAACAAATGCAAGGCACAACAATGGAGTTGTTACTAAAATAAAATTAGAGCTGTGATACATGTGCAGGGCAAAGTTTTAACCCCAAAACATTTTTTGTTTGCCCCATCACCAGTTAAGCAGAGGCAAATGGCATCAAGAATGCATTTGCTATTCCCTACATAATAGGTTGGCAATTGGCGGCCCACACATCTGGCCCATGAGGTTGTTTGAACTAAAATGAAAGATAATTAAATATTTAAAAAAAATTAAAAAAAATAAATAAATAAATAAAAAAAAAACTTTTAACCACATTTTTGTACAGATCCTTTTGAATTCTCATACAAAATCAAGAACATTCCATAGATAGTTTAACTGCTCAGTCGACTGCTTCCATGGAAGAATTTTAAAAAGGTACGTACCAGGACTGTCTGTAAACTTCCCTGAGCAGAAAGCAAGGAGCTGGTCCATATCTGCATCGGAGCTGCCACGGCTTCCCTCTGGCCCCTGCTCTTCTTTTGCTTCCAAGGATTCAATCTTCTCTTGGGGTCTGCTGGTTCCTGCAGGCTGTGTGGAAAACTTTCCAGAGCACAGATCCAATAGTTCATCCTCAATCCTTGGCTGGCTCGGTCTTGTTGCAGTAAAACCACCTGAGCATAGCCCTAACAGTTCATCCATATTGGCATCCATGGCATTTTCATCTAGGTTGTCCAAAAGCAGTTGCCGTTTGTGAGACCGACTTTGACCGCCGCGAGACCCCACATTTAAGAAGCCATCAGCATCTAGAAGCTGTGATTGTGTATCATCCTCTAGAGAGAAGGGGCACTGTGATTCAGCACCTTCAGGAGATGGGACACCATACAGATCCTGTGAATCCTCCACAGGAAGCGTGAGGGACGGCTCTGAAAGCTTACCGGAACTCTAAGAAAGCAACGCAGATGTTTAGCACAGGAGACATTAATTGATGAATGGCCTGACTTTTTAATCTCATTACAGGCCATGCTTCACTAATCCCATCTCCCTTAATCATTTACATGCCATATTTGGTCATTAACTTCAGCAGTAATTTTCAAATGGTTACATTCTTTAGAAATGAACAAGAATCTCACCATGCGCTAACATTGCTCTTAGAGGATGCCTGATTTAAAAACTACAGACTATTAAACCTAATGTAAAATGGACCATAGACATCAAACACAAACTTCAGCAACATAGCTAAATATGCAAACTAAGTAAATGTTATTATTTAAAACCATACATGCATGAACACAGTTAGATATTCTGGTCTCATATTAGAATTAAAAGCATTTCTATTGTCTTGAATTAGTCTCAGACTAGGCTACCATGTATAGGACCTACAAATTTAGCTTCAACATTTCTACAATATTTTTTATACTCCATATAACTGTTTATATAATGGCTGCACAATGCCTATTTCAATGCTGAGACACTTGAAAACATTAAAAAAAATAATGTCTAGTCCTCAACTTCTATCATTATCCTAAAGTTTTGGTCAACATTAAAAGTACCTGGACTTTACTCAATGAAGAGTGGTCTTTATCATTACCAATCGCTAACAGACACCAAAATACCTTGGACTCCAGTAATTCACAGTAAAACTACAATTACCCTAACAGGAATGTGGTTGACCAAAGATCAAATCAAGTGATAGATTTTGTTTAAATGAGAAGGGTGGTATTTGCAGATTAAAAAAATAAAATAAAATAAAATAACAAAAAAAAAATCAATCCATTCATGAAATTCGGTGGTGGTAGTATGTGGCCCGATTTACTACTTCTGAAACAAGAAAGCCTGCAATTATTAATGAAGAAATTATAAAATTTGGACATTGCGAATTGTGAGTACTTGGCAAGAAAGTACTAGTCTCATTACAAGGTAATATTTAAACATGACTAATATTAAGAATTTCTTATAGCGTTAAAAGATACACCAATGTAGCTTAAATTGAAAATTGATTTAAATAAAGACTAATTAGGAAATGATTCTAACCTTGGAAGCAGAGCCCATAAAACTAGGTCTGAAGAAGCAGGGTGAGGGTGAGCGGAACATGGCTGATGATAACCCTCTGCCAGTGGCACGGCTCACAGGCTGGTATGAAGGAAGTGTGGAACTGGTCAACTCAAAACTACTATTATGACTGTTGTCCTTCGTTAACGAAAGGGCATCCTCATCTTCTACAGCAAACAATAAAATAAAAGGTTGTTTTAGAATAACATGGCCAAAGATTATAGCTTTTAAGCATCTTGGATCAAGTGTTAATTGCTTATGGTTAACGTGACCTGCAACTAATGAACTCACCCGTTTTGCTGTCATTCTCATGGCTGGTTTGCTCCAATTGTCTAACATCCCTAAAAATAAAGAAAGCATTTAAAAAAAAAAAACGCATTTACTGATTTTCTTCTTAATAGAAATTCCCCCAAACACAAGCTTACATACCCGGTCTGTGAACAAGAACTGCCTGCAAACAACATCAGAGTTCCATCAGCATCTGGATGGAGAGACTGACTCTTAAAACCAGATGAGGAACTTTTCTTGTTGCTTCTTTCCGCTACTACTTCTTCAGGTTCATTAGCTGCATATGCATCTTCCCCATCACCCAATAGATCCTCGATTCCCTAAGACAGAGTATGCAAGAAGAAAATAAATAACATACAATATTCAATTACATTCCCTATAAAGACAGTACACTATAGGAAACATTGGAGGGTGAGGGCTTTTTCAAAGTATACCTACATCATAGGTATGTGAATCTACATTACTAGAGCAAAAGGAATATGCAATCCCACACTGAAAACTCTAATTTGATTTGAAAACACAACTGTGGTTATCGTGGACTGCAATTTGAGACTCCCATCAATGGCCTTGTCTTTCTTGGTCATTAAGAATAATACACAAATCACTGTTCATTTTCAAATTTTAAATTTTTTCATACCTAAAGTTACGACGTTAGACATAGCAATATGATATTTCAAAATCTATACTGCCCAAGTTACAGACTTATCTTTTTAAACTAACTGATTTTCATATTTACAAACTGAAATTTGAATTAAAGCCTTTGAGATTATATATTTGCACAGACTAACATTGCAATGGCAACTATTAAATTAGTTATGAAGCATTTTTTTTGCAAATTATCAGTCTGTAGATTGACATGCCTTTGTAATATAAGCAACAAGAGGGGAGCAAAACTATATGGACAAAAGGAGGATGTGCAGGTTCTTCAAATAAGGGGCCTTCTTTAGCCTCAACTGAGAATCAAACACGAGAGATTTTTAAACTGAGGTAGCGATGCTAACCACGGCACCACCTGTATAACGCACTCCAAAAACAAATTAATTCAATAACTTTTATAATATCATTATAAACACTGGTACCTCTTCATCTTCTGAGTCGGTCATCTCTGCTTCTTCCTCATCACAGTCTTCATTGTCCAGACGATAAAGTGCAGCCCGTCGTTCTCGCTCTTCCTGTCGACGAATAGCCATAGCTTGCTGCAGGCGAGACTTCAGTAAAACAAGTTTCTCTCCTAAAATTAATGGGGAAATATATTTATTTGTTTGTAGTTTATAAAAAAAATGTATCTCCTAGCAGTTTACCCACCTCACCAGTATTGAAAACAGAAAACCATATCATTAATGATGATTTCAGAGAGTTTTAACAATTTCCTTAAAGAGAAATGCAAGTCATTGCCTTTTAAAGTTAAGTTAATTGGAGTGGTGGCTCAGTGGTTAGAGCATTTGGACGGTCAATCTAAGGGTTGGGGGTTCAAATCCCAGGTCCACTGAAGTTACCAATGTGGGTCCTTGAGAAAGACCCTTAACCC
>JAOUQT010342786.1:0-12776 GCA_025769995.1 Xyliphius kryptos | reverse complement strand
CCCACCCTCTGCATCACGCACTTCACTGTGAATTAAATCATTATAATTATTCTGTTTTATTCTTTCTGTTTAGCTTGAGGATAACGAGGAGGAGGAGCTGCAGGAGGAAAAGGAGGAGTCGAAAACTTCAAACCAGATCTCCAGAGACCTAAAGAACATCAAACATCTGCATCTTAAACGAGGTAAAGAAACATTACACACACACATCGTACACATGCACCCTCATAAATGTGCACACTCACACTGCCCCTCAAACGCTGTACCACACAGTGGCCCCGTCCACCCATTGTACCTCGATTCTGATTCTATTGTGTGTGAGAGAGATTTTCACATCAGAGCATGTTCTTTGGGGTCCAACTCTCCTCATCCTGATGTGAGAAGATAATCTCTTTGTGTTGACTTTAGACAACCGCCGCTACATTACACACACACACACACAGTGGGCTGTGTCTCTGCACCTGCTGGGAGATGGTAGGTGTCTGTGAGGCTCTCTGTGGATCAGCGCAACAATCTCTCACCCTGCTGGACTTTCTCTGATTGCACACACACAACCTAGTGACCTGGTCTCACACCCTTTTCCTGCCTCATTAGTGACTGATAATTAATGTAACCCTGAAGCAGATGTGATGGTGCGTTTGGACGTGAGTGTTTATGGGGGCGGAGCTTAGGTGCAGGGGGACCAGATGAGCGCAGCTTACAGCAGCTGTGAACATACTTTTGTCCTGTGGTCTCACGCTGGGTTCCGTTGTTCCTCAGGTTCTCCATCACCCCCACCCCCCCAGACCTGCAGACGGTGAACATACCAACTCTTTACACAGAAGTGTTCTGAAGGCTGCTGCTGCGTGTGTGCGCTTTATTCATCTAAACAGAGGTATGTATGTAAACTAATGAACTCTGACCCCACAGGCAGAACCGGGCGAGCGAGTCAGAAGTGAGAGAGGAGATTTCAGGACGTTGATGTGATTTATTGATTTGGGTTCTAACAGTAATTACTAAGCAGAGGTCTGCACACCTTTATTGATCGCTGTACATTAAATCAATCTAATTATTCTGTTTATTTCTGTTTAGAATAATAATGAGGAGGAGGAGCTGCAGGAGGAGGAGGAGTCTAAAACTTCAAACCAGATCTCTGATGTGCTTTGGGTCTCAACAAACATCTGTATCTCAAACCATGTAAAGAAACATCACACACACACACACACACACACACACACCCTCCATTTACACAGCCATCGCATTATACACATACGCATGCAAGAACACGTGTTGCACCACCCACACTTCACACCACATATCCATCAAACACACACACACACACACACACACACACACACACACCATGCATCACACACCCTCCCATTCACAGAACACCAACCATCACACACAACCCAACACCCATCTCAAACAACCCACCACCACATGACACACACACCACCCATCAAACACACACAACCCAACACCCATCTCAAACAACCTACCACCACACGACACACACACCACAACACCCATCTCAAACAACCCACCACCACCCATCAAACACACACAACCCTCTACCACATAACACACCCACTACACATACAACCACACCACCACACACACCACCCATCAAACACACACAACCCACTACCACACCACCATATAACACCCCCCCCACCACGCATGCGCACAACCCATCACCCACATAACACACACTACACACTTACAGGCTGTAAACGAAAAACAGACGGTGCACAAGGGCATTAGAAATGAAGAGTACAAAACACCGCTGCTGCAGGTTAAGTACCTTGTTGTGTCTTTGTGTTGTGTCTCTCTGCTGTAATGCAGCTTACTATTAAAACATCTCTTGACACGACGCAGCCGCGATACAATTAATCACCAGCCAACCAGCGAGTGTGTGGTCGAGCGGTAGAAACTGAGAAAGACTGCTCACTACCATCCATCCTCATCCTCAGCCCCCCCCCTCCAAATCACACTCCAAATAAAACTACACATCACAGAGGTTAACAACATCTTACACACCAAACCGAACGGCTGCAGTTCCCTCCATTCACCACAAAACCTGAATCCCCTTTGAAGAATAAAGACACGAATCAGAACCCAACGGATCGTTATTCCTCTGTGACGTTCTGATTTCCATAAATATAAACACTCTGTTTACTCCGGTCACGGTCCAAATTCAGCCACCGCCGTCACACCCCGTATGAAAGACTTCCAGCTGGCACAGTCCAATCCGTGGACCAAGGGACGGTAGTCTCTCCATCGTCCTGCGGCGCTCGGTGGGAAATGGGTAAAGTTGCGGGCAGATGGGGGGGGGGCAGATTTGAGTCGCACATCCATCCAGCCACGGTCAGCACCTAGCGATGGGGGAGAGAAAGAGGACATGAGATACATCGCACCGTTCTGTTGGTGGTCATCATGGTTTCCTATCAATCACTCCATGCATGCTGGGAGATACATTATGCATGTTCACATTTCTGGTATAAGATACTCTCACTCTCTCGCTCTTCCTCACATTCATTATTCCTCTACCTCCCAGGCGCAGAATCCCCGTTTTCCAGCGACTTTCCTAATCACCGCCCGGCGATGAACTCTGCAACGAGTGGAAATTAGAAATGGAAGATGGGCGTGAGCTCTAATCACCTTCATCCGTTTCATTACGGTGGTCAGCTGCCACGGCGAGGGGCAGATGGTGCGCTTTTCCCTCACCGGCCCCGATGTGATATAAACAATGGATGTTCATGAGCGAGGGCGTCAGGCGCCGGTCCTGCGGGCCCACAACTCTGCGTGGTGGCAAACTACTCCATTTAGCACACCTGACTGAACTCATTAGCCAAAGCCTGCGGCCTTCAGGGACGGCGTTTCGAAAAATGAAAACGAAATCTTTTCAGGGTTGTGACCCCCGGGGAACTGATTAAACACCGATGGTTTCACGGCTCACATTGCGATGCCCCACCGCAGGAAGTGAAGAGATAGCTGCTATGCACTTTAATAGACAAGCGACCCATTACGATATTGATTTCTGTTAGAAATGGAAACCGTTAACGGCATTCAGGTTCCTGCACCGGGACATAATGTATAAAATAAAAGGGGTCTTTAACGCACATCACCATTTCTATTAACAATAAATATTTGTTTTTAGTGCTGTAAAGATATTATAACGTCATACTCTGTGTTTAAGGTACAAAATATTTAGTTCCAAGACAAGAATCTGCTTTGGATTACAGCCTACGTCTATATTGTGACAAAAAACGTTATGGTAGCGCTGGAAAGTTCTACCCAAAGTCCACCAAGGTTGCCAGTATGAGTCCATGAGCAAGAAGACTTTGTGCATGGAGCCCAATCAAGTTAAAGTAGTTGGTCACCTGTACGGCCCTGGAACGGGGAGGACTCGGTCGTCCGCATGGCCTTGGTACCGGGAAGAATCGGTCACCCCCCACGGCCTTGATGGCGGGAGCAGTCTGTTGCTTTTATGGTCCTGCCATGAGAAAGGATTGGTAGCCCCCACGGCCTTGGTAGCAAGAGGTGTTGCTTGCCTGCAAGGTCCTGCCACGGCAAGGAGTTGGTCGTCGCCATGGCCTTAGTACCGGGAGGAGTCATTAACCCGCACGTCTTTGGTAGCAGAAGGTGTTGCTTGCCTGCAAGGTCCTGCCATGGGGAGGAGTTTGTCACCTGCACAGCCCTGGCTAGGGGAGAAGTCAGTTACCCACACGGTATTAGTACCGAGAGGAGGCGGTTGCTCGCACGGCTTTGGAACCCGGAGGAGCCGGTGGCTCGCATGGCCATGATAGCAAGAGTCGTCGGTCGTTTGAACGGCTCTGGGATGCGGAGGAGTCAGTTGCCCCAGGGTATTAGTACAGAGAGGAGCCGGTCGCCCGCATGGCCATGATAGCAAGAGTCGTCGGTCGTTTGAACGGCCCTGGGATGCGGAGGAGTCAGTTGCCCCAGGGTATTAGTACCGAGAGGAGTCGGTCGTTCGCACGGCCTTGGTACCCGGAGGAGCCGGTCGCCTGTACGGCCCTGGGACGCAGAGGAGTCAGTTACCCACACGGTATTAGTACCGAGAGGAGCCGGTCGCCCACACGGCCTTGGTACACGGAGGAGCCAGTCGCCTGTACGGCCCTGGGACGCGGAGGAGTCAGTTACCCACACGGTATTAGTACCGAGAGGAGCCGGTCGCGTACACGGAGGAGCCAGTCGCCTGTATGGCCCTGGGACGCGGAGGAGTCAGTTGCCCCAGGGTATTAGTATCGAGAGGAGCCAGTCGCCCGCATGGCCCTGGTAGCAGAAAGAGCCAGTCAGCCACAAGTCAGTCAAGCCCCTGCAGAGGAAGTATGTCGCCCGCATGCCACCGGGGCGTTTCTGTCTTCCGCAGTGTTCCCATGTCCCGGGTAAGACCGGTGTTGCAAGACGGATGTGAATGAATTTTCTTGCTAATTTACACAAATTATTAAAATGAATCCCACTGACATCAACTTTTGTATTTGCAATGTGCCGGCTGTAAACACTAAATGTGAAAATAAACAGCGCTGATCAGGCGTTTGTCTAACGCTAAAACAATTGTCAGTGATGTGAAGTTGATTCCCAAAATCCCATTAGCCCAGCACTGATGTTATTACACCAGCTCAGTGTGGAGGCGCAGTAGGGAGCAGAAAGAGGTTTAACACGGTTCAGCGCCTGAGCTAAACCCTGTCAGAGGGAAGCAAAGTGATGAGAAACAGACATCAGTAGCATTACGTCGAGCCTGCATTCGCACTTTTGCCAAAAAAGAACAAGGGAATCCAGATCAGTCAGAGCACAAACGCGAGGTGATCCAAACAGAGGCACCTCTTTAATCCGGCAACACGGGCTCGGATCGGTATTAACCCAGTCTTACCCACCTGACACGGCCCACTCAGCTGTTCAACCTGTCAGGTGGGTGTTGCAGAACCACTGTAAAGGGTTTTGAACTTGGGCATGAAGAGAATCCAACACCATCAGATCTTTATGAATAAAACAAAATCTGATTATACAGATCCTGCCATGGGGAGGAGTTGGTCGCCCCCACGGCCTTGGTATCGGTAGGAGTTGGTCACCCACATGGCCTTGGCAGCAGGAGTCGTCTGTTGCCTGCATGGCCCCGGCATGGAGAGGAGTTAGTCGCCCCCATGGCCTTGGAACCTGTAGGAGTTGGTCACCTGCACGGCCCTGGCACGGGTAGGAGACGGTTGCCCACATGGTATTAGTACCGAGAGGAGATGGTTGCCCACATGGCCTTGGTAGCAGGAGTCGTCGTTATATAGATTAGTATATACACAAGTGATGTCATTTCCTGTGTGAGTTGAGGGTAAAGTAGAATACGCTCACTTACCAGGCGTGGACCATAGCGTGGTGCAGCGAGAAGTAATTCTGCCTCACAGCAAGAAGGTCCCAGCTTTGATTCCTGACGGGTCCATTGGGCGTGAAGTCTGGTGTCCTCGATGTGGCGCTCCAATTTTCCATCAGCGACAAAGCCCACGCAGGCACGGTGAGGACATGCAGATATCAAGAAGGACCCGTCTTCATCCCAATCAAACAAGGGACCTTATTGTGGTTCCTCTGTGTTGAGTTTGCATGTTCTTCCTCTGTGTGAGTTGGTTTTCCTTTGGGGTCTTTAGTTTTTTTTCCATTGGAGGTTCTAAATCTTGGATATTAGTCATGTAGAGATCTTTGGATCTTTAGTTTCAGGCAAATGAGATTGTGTCTGGTAGACAATCCACCGAAAAAGTGCCAAGTACCATATACGGATGTTCTGTAGTGCCCCCTACAGGAAACAAGCAGAAAGAAAGGGAAGAAGAATTAGATAAAACACTCAGTTTAGGTCTCTGGACCAAGCAGCAGATGTTCTAACGTGCACAGAGCAGCAGGTTTTAACACTGAAATGCTTTTGTACGGGCGGCAGGATTACTGATTTGCTCTTGAACATACACGGGAAGCTGCAGTCATGTGGCTGTGGGTGGTGGTGGTGTGCGGGTGGGTGTGTTGTGAGAGATGGAGTGTAATCACTGGCGGGAAACGCTGCGCCACATAGGTAGCCTGGTGTGAAACAAAAAAGAAGAAAGTGTGAAAGCATTTATTTCTCTCTCTCTCTTCCCCGAGCTGCTGTTTTACTCCCAACCGACTCGTCCCCGTACCCATTTTTCACCTCCAGGCCATAATGAGCAACATCTCCAGCTATTCAGCTGGCATTATTGTTCCTATGACGAATAGGAATCCCTTTATTGATTTTGTGTTTTCCCTTGGCATCAATTTTTCTCTCGCTGCTTCTCGCACAAAAGCACTAAAACTCAATGAACCGCGGAACCTGGCTGTTGGTTAAAAGGTGAAGCAGTGTGCCTTTGACTGATCGTCTGGAGCTAAAGAGCCGAGAATAATTAAACCAGGACCAGAATCTCAAGTTTCCCATCAATGGGACGGAACACCAGCAAATTTAAAGGATGGTAAACAAGACTTAATAAACTTTGAAGCTTGGGACCTGCACTACGAGGGAACCAACCCAAACACCGGGACCACTGGGATAGTCTTTGGACATCCAAGGCTGGAGAAGACCATGGCCAGGAGGTGCGAAACAAAAAAACAAATGTTTGAAGGCAAATTTAGAAGATACAAAAACTTCTCAGAATCGAAACTTTACTAACAGAAGGATAAGGACTTCCTTTTGAGGATGCCCACATATTTCTGCTCATAAAGACTAGAACAGCGATTTTTAACTGGAGGCACGTTGACCAAAAAGTGAGGCATGGAGATGTATTGAGCAGTTCGCAGACAGCTTGTAAAAAAAAAAAAAATTCAAATAATGAATGATTATTTGATTTTGTACTCTTTAAAAAGAGAGGCACACGTCGGATGTGCGCGGCATTCCGGTTGCCGCGCAATACATCTCCATGGTAACTTATTAATTTGATTTAAATTTGTGAGGAGAGATGGCAAAACGTAAATATGAGTATTTGAAATGCAGATTTTCATTAGTTGACACGTTTCTCAGTGTTTTAAAAGAATTACATACAGGCCAAAAGTTTGAACACACCTTCTCATTAAATGTAGATTTTCACTAAAGGCATCAAAACTATGAATTAACACATGAGGAGTTATGTACGTAACAAAAAAAGGTGAAATAACTGAAAACATGTTTTATATTCTAGTTTCTTCCAAATAGCCCCCTTTGCTCTGATTACTGCTTGGCACACTGTTGGCATTCTCTCAATGAGCTTCAGGAGGTAGTCACCTGAAATGGTTTTCGTGTGCCTATAAGGGTTCATTAGTTTTAAAATAAACAAAACATACAGCAACTTCTGATCAATCCATATCAATTTCAGACTTAAAATACAGCTTTAAGCCCCACCCACTTCCGGACTAGGCCCCGCCCTTTTCCGAGTACAGATACAGATACCTTAGATGGTTGAACAGATACAGATTGCGCTGTACTCGCTCATCCCAATTAATTAGTATAATGCCAACAGTGTGCAAATCAGTAATTAGAACAAAGGGGGCTATTTTGAAGAAACTAGAATATAAAACCTTTTTAGTTATTTCAACTTTTTTTATAACGTACATAACTCCTCATGGGTTCATTCATAGTTTTGACGCCTTCAGTGAGAATCTACAATGTAAATTGAACAGACGTACCAGAGTTTTATTTTAAAAGAAAAAGGTACTGATGTAGTCCAGATGTTCTGAGGCAGAACGTCTGCATCTTTCTGTTGCTTATTAAGCATTAAATCTTCGGTGAACGGAGCAGATCTTAATACACGGCTGGCATAGAAGTACCGACGAAACTGTCCGATCGAACCTGAACAGGACGTGGAGGCGTTGTTCTCCTCCGAGGCATGTCATGAAATCAAAACGAATGGTTGCAGAAGGTGTCTGTTATTGAACGTGGGGCATGAAAATCGGACCGCCTCCTCACAAGCTTCGATGAACGGCCAATTAAATTACCACGCCGCAGGCGGAGTGCCAGCTCTTACTTTAAGGACTCCGGTCCCATTCTTTATTTCGAGTTCACTCTCGTTGTCAACATGCAGTGGAGACTGTAAGTCTGAAATCACGGCCTGGAACCACTTCACTTGATCAACGACGGAAAATGAATTGGATTTATTCACGTCGAAAAAGGCAGCATTTAAAGTAAGTGGAAGTTCTGATCAGCAATTCCATCCTAATTTATTTATGGAGCACTTTTTACATTGTTTTAAAGCAATTCCAACCCCCCCCCCCACCCCCCAAGAGGGAATAACGTCTGGTAAACGGGTCGTCCTGTGTAGGTTCTGCCGCTTCTTTAGTACAGGATACCAAATATAAAGCTACACACGTCCACTTTTCAGAATTAGCACCAAAACCCACGCCATACTTCAAAACACAGTGCCATCAAATGCACCAAGTTTATTGAGTTTACTAAAGTACTCCCAGGCCCTTGTGGCCATATTAATAACAGTAGCATGACTGCAGTTCCGCTGGTTCTAATTAAGTGAAATTGTTGTTTTTCTTCATTTTGCAAATAGTTTTTTTGGGGGAGGGCAATAAGGTTGTGCTTGTTATGATTATTAAACTAATTAGCTCTAACTGAGTAATTAACCTGTCTGCACGTCGACGGTGATGTATCGCTCGAGCTGAATGTGTGAGGACAAAGATAAAGAATCAATAATGCAATATGAATAATGCATGAACACAGGAATAACACAAACATTCTGCATCAAGGGTTGTGTTTATGTACTTAAGATGGAAGTGCAGGTTTAAAAAATACAAATTAAAGAAAAGAAACAACTTATGATTCATTTGTTTGGCTAACTGCAGGATTTAAGGGCTAGGATTAAGGGAACCAAGATACAGCAGGCAGGAGTTTTATTTTAATTTGTTTACTTTCACGGTGATTAAAAACCTGAAAGAGACCCTGCATTGTGCAAATTCTGACCTTTTTCGTGTTCGGATGGATGCGTTAGCTTCTTACGTGTATCTATACCTATAGACGCCAAAGCCCTCACGGTTTCATCCAGAATTCTTTCACTTCCCCAAGTACCTACAGCTCTGAAATCTGGCATTGTGATTTCCTACCATGTCCTTGGAAAACGTGAGTACTTCTTACTTTTGTAAATTTGATGGTTTGTTCGATATTACCATTAAACGCAAGACCAGGGTACCTACAAGGCTGAAGTTTGGGGTTGCGATGTTGCGATTCCCCATCATGTCCTTGGAAAACATAAGTATTTCTCACTTTCGTAAACTCGATGGTTTGTTCAAAATCGCCATTAAACGCAAGACCCCACCAGGGTCACGATGGGGTCCTCACAAGTACTTACAAGGCTGAAGTTTGGCATTGCGATTCCCCATCATGTCCTTGGAAAACGTAAGTATTTCTCACTTTCGTAAACTCAATGGTTTGTTCAAAATCGCAATTGAACGCAAGACTCCACCAGGGTCACAATGGGGTCCTCACAAGTACCTACAAGGCTGAAATTTAGCACTGATTACCCACAATGTCCCTAAAAAAATGGGTTCTCGAGGTCCTACGTTCGATTCGGCTTTCACATTGTTATCACATTCACCACCGTAACGCAGCACAGTATCGAGTGTTCCGATATTTATATAAAGGAAGGACTTATTTGGAAAAGTGGAGTGTGAGGGTTACTCAGTCAGACAGTGTATACTCATATACATGAGTTTACACTAATTTAGCCCTTTGTGCATTGAGGCCACGCCACTTTCATGCTGGTAAAGAAAGCATTTTCAAAATATATGTCTCTAAGGGCTTCATTTTAAACGCATGGGGCGATAAAGCTGAATGAAACACCTCGATTAAGTGATTAAGAGGTTGAATGATGTATACAATCAGATGGTAAGATTTGACAGAACCCTGTACACTCCCAATAATGCCCAAATATTTTACTCTATTAAACTCCACCATCTGGTTGAATGCATCGCTCAACCTCCCAATCATTGAGTCGAGGTGTTTCGTTTAGCCCCATCACCCCTGTGCCATACATTTTGGACGTCCTTTTTTTGCAGCATGACTGTGGAGTGCACAAATGGCCCACATGATGCTGAACCCATGAATATGAGTACACAGTGTGGATGCGGTGTCTTTAGCTACGACTGGTTAATATTCAGGAAACATCGAGCGATTCAACCGTCCAATTAAGTGGAAATAGCAGGGAGATCTTTAGGGATGTTAAACAGTAGAGATTTTGAATTGAGCTTAGAGAAGACATTAAGACATCACCGCCTCTAATACACCCATGTTCATCAACTCTTATAACGTCAATTGACACTAATTCTGTTTTTCATTACACAAATCTTACAACCGATGAAGTTCCGAGTCGGGGCAGATAGCACTGTGTGGGGGGGCAACCAAGCTGTGTTGGAGCCTGTGGGAACAAAATGACTTGTCTGCATCTTTTCATCTCTCATGTGTCTCTTGATTCCTTGCTTGCCTTTCAACGAGTTTTACATTCTGGCCTCCAACATTGTTCATGTCTTCTTTCTTATTCTTCACACGGAGGGTTGTGTTTAGCAGTCGGTTTCCCCGGTTCAGTCCTCAGCCTGCTGACTCTGTGACCCAACAATGTGGCTATCACAAACTGAATGGCCCGTTAGGTTTTTTTAACCTTGCCTGGATTTAATATATTATCTAAATATACCATTTTAGACCCTACTTGTGTTCCTGCTATGCCTGTGTATCCCCTCACTTTACTGAGCCGAAGCAAAGAAAAGTGGACCAAATATTTGTTAACAATAGACTCACCACTGTTGGTATGTCTGATGATAAGAAACTGTTGTGGTTTTAAAGAATATGAAATCAGTCGTCACTTTAATACGAAGCAGCCAACTAGCTCGTCGCTCTGTGAAATTTTAGATCCCATTGTGGCCCATGAGTCAAAAAGGTTTGCCCACCCCTGGTTTAAATGTTACAGGAACTGGAGTTAAGAACCACGTCTGATAATTTATTAGTCGATGCAAAGTCTTTGTCTTTCATCTTTTTTTTCAACAGATGATATAATTGAATAATAAGTTCTGCAGACTTTCAAACACTAGCCCACTCTGGTGGGCAACCTTATTTAAAATAAGTCATGCCTCCAACCTGATTGGGTGCTTTAAAGCTACAACAGCTCAATGTAAATATTTTAACCAGCTTTTTAAAGCACCAGCATTAGTGTTGCAAGAGTTTTGAAATTTAAAAGTAGATTAAGAAAACATCAATTAACTTTTGCGTTCTGAATCCCTGTAGATAAAGGTGTAGATCACAGGTTTGACCATGTTGGGTTGGTGAAGTGAGATTGCATCAGTAGAGGGAGCGATGCTGAAATGATGCTATTCCAGGGAGCCCTCTTTACTAAGTATCCTGCAGTATCTGCCCCTTTTAATGGTGGTGCTCTGGTCAGTTTTGCCAGAGTCACAAGCTGCACCCTGTGTGATTCATACTGTGCTTTATTAGCTCTGGCTGTTTTTTTTTTTAAGGTGTCGCCAGATCTTTGTCCATGGATTTGTTAGAGCACTGTGGCTATGACTATTACGGGATGGAACCTGGATTCCTATTGGGCTGATAGCATCGCAGTCCTGCAGGATGGACTCGCTAGACACCTGTAAACAATCTGTACATGGCTGTCCTACACTATTGATGCTGCCTGGCTCAAGGAGTCTTGGTTCTTCCCAAGGCTCCCCAGGGACTTTTTTTCTGTCGCTTGTGCTTGCTCTTTGGGGGTTTAGGCTCATAACACTGTAAAGCTGCTTTGTGACACACACTGCTGCACTAAAATCCCCTCATCGCATCAGTTTTACAACAATCCACCACCCAAATTATACCTGCTCTGTGATTATTCTGACCATCAGAGACCGGAGAACCAACGGGACAAACAAAAACAAGAACACGGATGGACTACAGTCTGTAATTGTAGAAGTACAAAGTCCATCTATATGGTAAGTGGAGGACGAGACAATAAAGGGGGCGTGTCCATACTTTCAGCCAGTAAAGTCTCGGAGGTTGATCTGATTTTCTCAAGCCGTTCTAGAATAATGATGTCATAATCCTGGATTCTACTTTTATACACACACCTGTGTTCCAGAATTTCTCTCCCCCCCTTCATCCACCTCCTCCACGCTCCTCCAAAGTCAAAAGACTGCTCACGGTTACAGAGGTACTCATGTAAGGAATATACGTACGACTAAATTAGAGAAACTTTGAGAACAGGAAAAAAAATAATACTATAGAAAATGATGGATTTGCAAATCCTGGCTTTAATTCCAAAGTAAGCGAGAACATTTCTGTTCTTTTTAATGAGAGAATGTCTGGATGTGCCGTTTCACTGATCCAGCAAAGTCTGCTTCAAGCAGCATGACTTCATCATGTGGGAAAACTTTACTGTACGCATTAGTAAGAGTCTGCCGCGTGTCCATGCAATATTTAAAGGCAGATCATTAATTCTTGCATGAGCGCCATCGCTACCTTGCAGACATGCTGCGTGTGTGATTAGAAACGGCGTCAGCAAGATTAATAACACTAACATGCAACCCAAACCGGCTAAAGGGGTTTAAAAGTACGCAGGCTGCAGGGCCGAGGTGTTAAATCATACGCACAATGGAACGCCGGAGGGGAAGAAGGGCAAAAAGGCAATTTGCACAGGAGGCCAGAGTGCCGCACGAGCTGCACCTCCTGGAGTCCAGCACAGCTCGGTTGTTTTGTAAATGGCTTTTGATCGCCGATGAATCGAGTCCGGAAAGCAACCTGGCAGCTCGGCTACTGATCCCACCGAGGCCCCCCCCCCCCCCCCCCACCC
>JAOUQT010342777.1:0-12776 GCA_025769995.1 Xyliphius kryptos | reverse complement strand
AACACCAGTGTACCAAACAAAGTATTAAATGTAAAAATCAGAATTGTCTTCTGACCATAAAAAAATGTTTTTTTACTGGGATTAGTTTTTTTACAGACCCACTACAAAGCGTTGTGGAAAGTCTTTCCACAAATGGCAGTAACAGCTGCAAAGAAGAATGAGAGACAGTGTGTGTATGTGTTGGGGGGTGAGTTAGGGGCTTCATATGTATTTTTTTATCAGGATGATCTTGACATTTAACCACATGAAAAAGTGTAAACGCCCCAGAGACTTTGAACATTGAAACTATTTCAGGAGTCCTGTGATGTATTTGTGCCAGATGTTTTTACAAGTTTACACACATATATTTTGCCAAGCCACATCTGACATCGAAACCTCCTATTGCATTATGTCAGAAAGCACTTCACAAAGGTCGACGCTGGTTTCCACATCCAAAACCATATACCCATGCAAAATTCAATTGTCTTGTGTAACAGCATTTTACACAAAGTAAATGGAAATCAGCTTAAGAGCAAAAAGTTGATGGTCAAGTTACATATTGCTTGTGCACCATGATGTACATTTTAAGTTGCTGTGGACTTATCATGGTCAATATAACAATTAGACGTAAGATGTGAAAGAACAAGGTGTAAAGTGTTCATCCATCCGTCATCTTTCAATTAATCCTATACTAGGGTCATGGGGGTTTCCCTATCCAGGGGAGAGCGTTTGGGGCAGAAACACTCAAGACATGGTTCCAATTTATCACTGGTCACACACTTATTTACTCACCCACACACATATACATACACTAAAAGGACTATTTACAGCAGCCAACTGTACCTTGAATCCATGTTTTTGGACTGTGGGAGGAAACTGGAGAACCCAGAGGAAGCCCATATGGATAAGGGGAGAACATGGAAATTCCACCCATATCGGGATTCAAACCTGGATCCCAAACGATGAGAGGTGAAAGTGCTAACTACTAAGGCACTGTGTCGCCCAGGTGTGAAGTGTATTTAACTTAATTAAAAGTTAAAAGATAGGTATACACAATGCACACATTTCTGGACACCGGTCTAGAATCTCTAAGTTTACCTGCTGGACTTCTCATTCCAAAACTATGGAATTGAACAACCATCTGATTTATGCAGTAGTTGTAAGTAAATTTTCATGTTAGTAGCCTATTCAATAGTGATCATTTAAGCTTGTGTTATGGTATGTCTGCATTGCTCCAATTTGTCTTAAACATTTATAAACTTCCTTTTTTTAAGGCCTATAATATGTTACCCCAGAATTAATTATTGGTAAAAAAATAACATGTAATTTAAGACTGACAGGAATTTCTGTACATGTGTAAAGTACTACTACTCACACCAAAATTTCCAGTCGTACCCAGAGTCATATTCATGATATATTACAGTACACAATATGCTATTGCAAACACGTTTAGTTTAGTTGAAGTATGAAAAAAAATAATTATTAGAAATGGCAGTGGGACTTGTACCCCTAATGAGTCTCATCATGACACAGTTACAGCTCTGAATATATCTTAATCATTAAAATGTATAAATTGGCCATATGATTTTAAACTCTGCTTTGAGAAGTGTTTTAGTTTATTTCAAAGAAGTTCATTAGACATACGGTCAGCGTGACCCAGGGTGTGGTGGTTATGGGGTTAGGGGGTTGGGCTATCAATCTGAAGGTTGTAGGTTCAAATTCCAGGTCCACTGATGTTACCAATGTGGGTCACTGAGGAAGACCCTTAACCCTCGTTGCTTTAGGGGTCTGTATCAACCATGTGTTTTGACCCCAACCATCAAGTTAGTTTAGTTGTACGTCACTTAGAATAAAAATGTCTGACAAATAAATGTAATGAAGGGTAGTGACCCATGTGGCTGTGAATATGTGCAGGAAAGACATAAGGAAAGAAATGGAGGCTGTCTGGAGAAACAGGGAGAAAACAAAAAAAACTGGCGATGCTGCTCAAAACTTGTGGAATGGGGCACTGAGAAGCAGCTGGGAAAATAGTAAGACCACAGTAAGACCTGGTACAACAAGGCAAGCAAACCAACCAATTACAGATGGCCCTGAGCTAAATGCTCTCCCCCGGCTATGACTGTTTATGAATTGAATGCAACGACAAATTGTGTTTAAATTCTGTGATGGCCATTGTCAATAAAGGTCAATGAAACTGTAATCAATATCCCTCTCAAAAGTGCTCCTTCCACTAATTGCTTAAAATCACTACACAATTTGCACTCTTTATACAATGTTGTTTGTGAAGAATGTGTGCTTTTTTGTATTTGCTTGAAGGATTTATTTTTTCCAAATGTTTTAATTTTAAATTTTTCTTAAGTAAGCAATATTTGGTCAGTGGGGCATTATGCCTGGTGCCCCCAAATGCCTTGAAACAGCCCTGGATGTATCTTTCTGGTTGTTTGAAAGCTGAAAACCTGTTGATGGTATGCCACTGTAAAGTGGATGTTAAAATAAGAGCCAAAAATGTCACTGGATATGATGTGGAAAATATGATTGTTAGACAGTTATTGGTTTTAATATTCTTTGTTTATTAATTTAGTGACTTATCACTTGGCACACAGGTGGAAACCTCTAAAAAAAAAATATTTCTAAAAATGTTGCGCAATGCATTCAACAAAAAGTTGTTTTACGTTTTATATTCACATCTCATCATGTATATCTACAAACAACTGGTCTGGAACCGATTACAGGGCCAGATTATACCCCGCATGTGATCACTATCATGTTCTGGCTGCCTTGTAGCTCTTGGCTGTTTCTGTCAGCAGCTTGAGGCTGGAACTAATCGATGGTTGATCCATGCAGCTAGACTAATAGGGAATGATTACTGCACAGGCATTTTGCACATCCAGATTTTGACCTTTAAGTCAACAAGGGAGGAGTTCAATTTGAACAATCATTTGTAGCACCGCTCATGTGCGATCTTTAGGTTTACTCTTCACTTCCACAGCTTGACACTGCACTTAGAGTAAAATCCTGGATTTGATTGCACAACGTAATACTTTGACAACTAATGACTGCCAGCTCCCTAAATGTAGAAATATCTAATGTGATATATGTATCTAAATAAAATCCTAAACCAAATTATAATACTTATGCAGTGCCACATGTGTCATTTGTCTGATGTGCTTTGCTATCTGTTTAATTTGGTCTCATCAAACATAGTATTTGTAGTTTGGACAAGCACTATGCAAAATAGAAGAAGTTTAGAAGTTTAGCACCTCTGTTCTCTATACCCACACATTTAAAAAATAAACATTGTAGAAACTTGGACAGCACAATGGCTTGGTGGTTCCCTGGTTCCCTCCCACAGTCCAAAATATGGATTTATGGATAAATTGGCTGCTCTATAGTGTGATAAATTTATTGCCCCTATAGTGTGTGTGGGTCTGTGTATGCCCAGCGATGGACTGGCACCCTGTCCTGGGTGTATATACCAAGCGCCAAAGAGTTCTCCCCTGGGTGGGAATTCTCTAACATGAAGCTGTGATTACATATGGATTTGCAATTGAAAGACAAAGTCAGAGAGCAGGTGAGGTAATGAGGCTGAGTTGGAAAGTGTCTGTGGTTCCTTTCTGTGTGTCTGTGCAGATGTTTAAAGGGAGGGGGGGTTCAGAAAAGGGAAATGAGAGAAAGCCTAGGTGCAGCATGAGAAAGCAACAGGATATCCATGCATATCTTCACGTCTGTGGTTCAAGACGCCAGCATATGTTGAACTTTGTTGATAAATCCACATTTGCTCACCATCTCACAGAGATCACTATCAAGACACTTACAGAGGTTGTTACATCATACAATCCTAGTAACTCTGGGTTAAAGAACTTGCTCAGGGGGCTACACAATGGCAGATTGAAAGTGCTTAAGCTTGGAGCATTTTAAACCACTAAGACATCACTGCCCTATTATAATATGTCCAGTTTGCTGGCTATAGTCATCCCTCACTCTTTGTTACAGTAACTGTCTCGATGTACCTCAGTGCTATCCGTTATTTGCTGAGGAATTCCAACACATGAACAAGAATGGAAAAACAGCAAAGTCTACAAACAGAAACAATGCAACATAGCAAATAGAATACAATACATAGACTGGATAAATGTCTCTCTCTAAACTTTAGGTCCCTTTTCCTACATTCTCCACCCCTGTCACTAACAGCCAACTAATAACCACTCTTATTTTTTTTAGCTTAGCTATTAATTTCCTCAGTTTTTCTCTTTATTCTGCCATTTTTTACCTCAATACGCAACCACCTACTCCAGTGTCCCACTCTCAGTGAGTGTGCATTTGTGTATGTAAACCTGGTGCAGCCACAAAGCAGTGATTATCTATAGAGTTTAAATAATTATAGTTTTTCTGACCAGCTGTTGCTTTTTTACTGATCACCTGCTGTTGGATGTTTATACACTATTTTATAAGCAATTAGCTTTTATACCAACAGATACTCATTAAACATCACCAAACCTTCAGCACTAATAACCTTAAAAGGAGAAGGGAACCGATGAAAGGGCTGTTTTGTTGGACGTTGATCAATTGCATGGTGTTTTAATGATACATCTTAATGAAATATCTTTCCGTGTTTATTTTAATTCAATACGAACAAAAAAGTGAGAGTCAACATTACAGGTTGATCCAAAAACATGGATTCAAACTGCTCTAAATTGCCCCTATATAGTCTGTGTGTGTGGATAGATTGGTGACTTGTCCTGGGTGTATCTGTCATTCTCTCAACTGGATAGGCATGGGGAACAAGAGGATTAAGTGGACCATGATGGCTGGATGGATTATTTAATATTTTTCTAATAAACATGTCTCAGATTTGACTGCCCTCAATGGTGATAATGGCAATAACAACGTTACTTTACTAGTTAGCTTTTTTCAAATGAAGTTTGCATCACTTCTATAGTCAGACATTGGTTTATATTAGATTTCCCTGTTTAATTTCTCTAAAAAAAAAGTTTCACATTAATAAACCTTTTTAGGGCTAAGTTTTGGACTTTAAGGTTAACCATATGTACCATTTTGAGGATAAAAAGGTGCACCTGTGTTCCAAAGGATCAATAAAAGTATCAACGTGGGTACTGCTCTAGTAACAAGCCAAAATAACCCTAAAGGCACAGTATGTTTTGTCCTTGACTTACAGACGAGAGAAATATTTAAAGTCTGTCAGTCAACGAGTCATTTAATATAAAGCTTTTGAGAGTGCAGTAACATAAAGGCCTAAATCTACAAAGGACTTATAGATAAATACATTCTGATTAGTTTTGTGAATTGTTTGATGAATCAGTTCCGCAGGAAGGCTACATGTCTTTATAGAATACAATGAAAACTAGTAACCAGACATTTAAAATTAAATAATAAAATGAAATGTGTGTATGGGTGAAACAATGGCTTAGTGGTTAGCAGGTCCGCCTCTCAGCGCTGAGGACCCAGGCTTGTATCCCAATGGGTGAAGTTTCCATGTTCTCCCCGTGTATGCGTGGGTTTCCCTGGGTTCTCCGGTTCCCTCCCACAGTCCAAAAACATTGATTCAAAGCGAATTGGATGCCTCTATGTAGAATGTGTGAATGTGTGCCCATACTTGGCACCCTGTCCTGGGTGTACTTGCCCAGCGCCTAAAACATCCTCCCCTGAATGGGCAGTCATAATATAGGAATATGTGGAAGATAATAAATACATGAATAAATGAGTGCATTATATTAAGATACATTATGCTGTAAGATATTAAGATTATCAATTATCACCATCCATTCATCCATTATCTTCTGCTTATTCCTCTACTATCTTATTCCTCTACTTGGGTCGCAGTGGGATTCCTCATGCCCATCCAGGGGGGAAAATCTCGGGCGCTGGGCAGATACACACAGGACAGGCTGGACACACACACACACACACTATACAGAGCAATTTAGAGCATTCAATTTACCTGGAAGCCATGTTTTTGGACTGTGGGAGGAAACCGGAGAACTTGGAGGAAACCCACCCGGACACAAGGAAAACTCCACCCAGATCGGGATTCGAACTGGAACCCCTAATGCTAATGAACATGCTAATCACCAAGCCACCGTGCCGCCCCAATTATCACCATTGGGAGTTCAAATAGTAACAATTTGTTTTGTAATGCTTTACTACCAAAACCCCTTTAATCCCACTGCCCCTACCCCTATCAATCAGAGCAAAATCATCTACTGTTAGACGTGTGATAATTTGTACAAGCTAAATATACCAGTAAGTTTTTTATTTTTTTGAAATTCTAATTGGTATTACATAAAATCTATTTGATCTTTATTAACGGTCCAGAGATGGCAGGTAATGGAGGAGCACTACCACATTACATACAAAATTATTTTTTTTAGGAGAGGCAGATGAAGTTAGCTGTCAGATTTTGGTACATGATGAGGAAAATGGGCGTCTGTAAAATGTGTGCCTTGATTGATAGCTTGATATGCTCAATCAGTATGAGCACCGATGTGAGACTGAGTATGTGAGATTATTTACATCCTGCCAACAGACAGCTGTTTGGCCTGTTATCACCCTTTGGGAAGAGTTGGTGTGTGTGTGTGTGTGTGAGAGAGAGAGAGAGAGAGAGAGAGAGAAAGAGAGAGAGATAGAATTGAGCAGCAGTCAGTAAAATCTCTGGAGGAATTATATACAACCCGGCATTGTTCCAGCCAACACATGGACCAGAACTAAGCATTCTCAGTAGTCTCAATCATCAATTGCATGTTGTCTTACTTTCATTGTGTGTGTAGTTATGTGTGTGAGTGTGCATGCATGTGTGTGTTTTATGTGTCATTTGAGACATACAGTAAGTCTCAATTACACCTATTTCTTTTATGAATTTAATCTGACCCTTATGCTGTGTGCACGCCCAGGTGTGTATGTGTGTGTATGTGTGTGTGAGACAAAGAAATGAAAGAGAAAGAGTGTGTGCCCTGCAGACCTGACATTAATTTCCTCCTGGTTTCAGCCTTGACAAATGTAGAACCGAGGCATTACTGCCATCCATTTCATTAGAACAGACATTTTTCATACATCGTACCCAAAGGAAATTAATAGAATGCACTTTTTCATAACTGAGCCAATTACAACTTGTCTGAAAAACAGTTCTCACAGGCACATGTGCATGTACAGAGAAACATAAATCACCTTGTAAAGGTATAAAACAGCTGTGTCCTACTCCTAAACTTTAGTCATTAGCCAACTCGTACCCTGTAACTACATTTTTCAGTTGCCTCTGCCGTTCACGATCCATTGGTGTTTTAACCATTAAAATAGTAGACATTGAGCAAGAATGCATTCACAATATGGAAACCTTAACTACTGTAGTTTAATTTTAGTTAATAAACTGAAAGCTGCTGCATGTTTTGATAACACTTTGTATTATAAAGCTCTATAAAGCATTCATAATGCCTTATAATACTTGTTATTAGCCTTTGTTAATGTCCATAGATATACATAAAGTGTTACATGCCATAAGGCTTTATAGCAAAGTGACAGAATGCATTATACATTATATAGTTTAACTGTTCATTAACTTTTTATAGAGACCAGTGACATAAAGGTTTATAACGTTTTTGCTGAACGTTTGCTTTTCATAAAAATTACTTTATACACCCTGATAACTTTTTATAAAAGCATATAAGCTCTCTTTACAGGCATGAAATAAAGTGCTGTCATTAATTACCTCTATGAAGAGACTGACAACATCAAAGGATCAAAAGTTTAAATAAGTTCACATTATAATGATTATAATGCATTATGTCACCTTGTGTTATAAAGCCTTATGTCAAATTGTTATAAAGTGTTATAAATCCTTAATGAATGCATTGATGCAGTCAAAGGCTTCTGGGTAAGGAACCAGCCTTGCAAACTGAAGGTCTCCGGTTTGATTCCTGGTCCCACCAAGTGCTCTGGCTGAAGTGCAATTATGCAAGGCACCTAACCCCAATTGCTCCGTGGTCGCCGTATACAGAGCTACACACCACTTCGGGCACGTGTGCTCACTTCATTAGTGTGTATATGTGTGTTTGTTTTAGTGCACGTGTGGGTTAAAAATGAAGATCACGTTATGATGTAATGTAATATAATATAATACTGGGCAGCATGGTCGTTATAATGGGTTTTCATGTTCTTCTCATGTCCATGTGGGCTTCCTCTGGGTTCTCCAGTTTCCTTCCACAGTTCAAAAACATGGACTTAAAGTGGATTGGCTGCTCTAAATTGGCCCTGTATAGTGTGTATGTGTGTGTGTGAGTAAGTGAGTGAGTGTGTGGCCAGCAATGGCTTGGGTGTACCACCCCCCATTAAACTCTAGCATAAGATTAAGTGATCAATAATAAAACCATGTTCATTATTTACTTTCTAAATATAACATGAAGATATATTGTACAGTTTACTCATACAGGTAAACACAATGACCTGGTGGTCATGTGACGGTGTTTGTATGTATACAGTACACGATTGTAAAAAACAGTATACTACTGATGATGTGCAGTGTGTTATTTCATGCTCGCATGGCCACAAAAACACATACACACACATTTATTGGCCTTCTGGCCACATTTACAAGCTGTCTTTCACTTCCCATTCAAAACACACATGCCATTCTGCACTGAATCCAGTGTGTGTTTAAACCAGGTAAGCGAATAAGTAAGTGTTTATGAAAGTATTCTGGTAGTCTGGTCAGTTAATTGTCTGACTCAGGACTCAGGATTTCTGTTTACGTCTGTGTTTCATGTCATTTTTCTTTGGAGAACAAATTAAATATGTAAACCAGAAAAATACATGAATTCAAAGCTATGACATTTCTACTATTAACAGAATCCAGATTTGAAATAAGTAACTATTTGAAATAATGGAAATCATTTGCAAAGGTTAAAAAAATTGTATTCAACGAACTTTAATGACTTCCTTTTATGTTCCTTTTAAACACAAATCGTAGTTCTGGCTATTTGAAAAAAAAAATCCAAAAAAATATATTTTAAAAATGAGTACATTGCATGTTTATATTGAGATAAAAAAAAAGTTACATTGTGAGGACAAGTTCGTGTAAAGGTTTGGGTTTCCATAATATATACCTAATACACAAACACACACACACACAGCTCAAATAGGGCCTACTCAACCAATCCATTGTTCTCTGGTTAACATTTACAAATAAGATTCATTAAAAAGTTTTATTAGAGAATTCGACTACATTGCATACCTGAAAAAGATTTCTTTCTTTGTTCTTGTTTCTACTTATTGCAATTATCGCAGCTTTTTGTTATATGTAATGATAAACACAATGATTTAACAGAGCTGGAGAACCAAACCAGTACATCATATTAAAAAAGAGTCGAAACTGTCTTTCAGTTTATAATACAGCGAGAAACCAAAAGTTTAATTCAGTGTGGGACTGAACAGCTGGCTACTTAATCCTCAGACAGCTCAGCAACAAGTCGAACTTTTAATGAAGCACATTGTGTAACAGATGAGTAATCTATAAAAAGTACTGTTTTTTGTTGTAATGTTTGATAAAATAAATAAGACACTCGAGGGGTCTTTTACACAGTTCATTATAATGATCCTTCATAATGCACATCCTCTAATGGCTTATTACTTTATTATTGTGTTATTTTTTTTTAATGGTTACGTCTATAATCTTTAAATGACACATTAGGTCAATAGAGCTTATATAACATTTTGACATTTACAGAATCCTGTTTTATTTGTGTCTGGCAGGGAAAGAGTGAGGGAACATTCATATCTCTTATCAGGCAGGTCAGGGTGTAGGTCAACATTGGGTTCAACACTTTCTGATAGGACACAAAAGAATCCCCCTATTATGAAGCTAAATATTTAGTTGGACTGGAAGGAAATCCCAGGAGAGTTATATCAGGCTTAAGAAAATGCTGCTACACACAGAGCTCTATGATTAAGACTCTAATACATACTGCACTCCACAGACAAACACATCTTTAATCCTCAAACACATCCCCACCAACCACTTTTCATCACAAAATCAAATCTCTTATAAGCTGTGTTAAGATTTAGTTGGGTAATTTTTTTATATATGCATTGTTAATATAACTGACATATATGAAGTTTTAGTAAATTAAATTTCATTTGTTTATAAGGCACTTTTTAACAAAAGTGCATTGTCTAAAAAAACGGCATTAGTAGAGTGTTTTAATCCTAAATAACTGCATTAAACCTTTGGTAACACTTTCTATGAACCCAGTATTCATAATGCATCATAAAAGCATTTATGAAGCTTAAAAAGGGATTCTTAACCCCTTTTAACATTTGTCATAGGCCTTTCTCAAAGTACATAAATGTTTATAATCATGGTCAAAAATTGTTAGGACAATTTGACATAAGGCTTTATAACGCAAAATTATAATATGAACTTATTTAAACTTTTGATTTGTTGGCTGTTTAGACATTATTACTTAAAACTTAAAATGATTACACTTTACTTAAAGTCTGTAAAGAGCATTTATAAGCTTTTATAAGTCATTATGTCTTCCTATGTTTTCAGTCTCCCTCAAAGAGGTAATTAATTACAACACCTTATACCTGTAAAAAGAGCTTATAAGCTTTTATAAACAGTTATCAGCATGTATAGTCATTTTCATAAAAAGCAGTAATTAAGCACAAATGTTACAAGGATTTATGTAAATAGTCTCTATAATAGGGTAATAAACAGTTGAAATATAGAATTTCTAATGCATTATGTCACTGTGTTATAAAGCCCTATGGAATGTTCTGACAACACTTTATGAGAGTGGTTATGTATATCTATGGACATTAACAAAGGCTTATGACAAGCTTTATAAAGCATTATGGTTTTTTAAAAAGCTTTAAAAATGAACAAATAATGCATTATAAATACCAGATTTATGTAAAGTGTTACCAACCTTTTATAGTTCTACAAAATTTGCACAATACACAAAAAAATTAGCTGCTTCTACACACACTTATATAGGAAAATCATTTTGAAAAATGGAGATCGGTATTATTTTATTAAAAAGTCATCATACTTTCTTTAGCTCAAAAATTTTAATTGACAATTTAAACTATTTAAATAAATATCCTACCAATGAAAAAAATATGCATCAAATTCTTTATAAGTACATTTGTTTAAATAGCACACACTTTGTCAGTTTGTTGGGCAGCATGCCAGCCTGGGTTTTATTTCCAGGCTGGTGGACACAGTTTTTGTGCAGTTTGCATGTTCCACCAGAGTCTGCATGAGTTCCTCTGGTAACTCACAAACCCAAAAACATGCTAATAAGTGAACTGAAGTTGCTCAATTGCATTGCATTATGCATGAATGTGTTTGTCTGCATGCCAGCCCTGATGAACTGGTGACTTGCACCGGATGTTCATCCACCTTTTGACCTGTGTTGTGTTGGTCCCAGCCTTTAATGCCCCTCTCATTAACTGAAGCAGGTTTTCATTCATTCAATCATTATCTTCCGCTTATTCCTTTATGAGGGTCAGGGGGGGTCCCAGGGGAGAACGTCTCGGGTGCTGGGCAGATACACCCAGGACAGGGTGCCAATCCATCGCTGGGTACACACTCACTCACACATTCACACACTATACAGGGCAATTTGGAGCATTCAATTTACATTCATGTTTTTGGAATGTGGGAGGAAACCCACACAGACACAGGAAGGACATGGCAACTCCACCCAGATTGGGATTCGAACCGGGAATCCCCAGCGCTGAGAGGCGAATGTGCTAACTACTAAGCCACTGCGCCGCCCATGTTTAGGTTTTGAGGTTTTTTTTCAATATTTGCATTGTAAAATGTAATTACATTACTAACATAATTACTGTCATCAAGACATCTGCTCTTTATTCTTTTATTTATATACTGTATATGCTGTTTATATGTTTATACATATCAAGTGGGGACTGTTGCTTTGGGTTATATTTATTATGCAAATAGTAAAAAAAAAGCTTATTAGGAATAAGGAAAAACAGAAAACCTATATGTAGAAATGGGGAGAAAATGTCACTGTGCTGAAAGTTTTAACTTTTAATTCTTTACAATAATCAAAGGTTTCCAAGTGTCCTCTCACGACATGTCTCATGAGTATTGTGCTCAAATGACAGTATATTTTTAATGACATGCCTGCATTTCACAGCCAGTTTTTAAGCTTTACATCAATTTTAACTCTGATAAATTATCAAGTGTTTTAATATCTCCATTCATGGTAAACAAATTCCTATTTATCCATTATTTACCTTATATTTTCAAATATGTCTATGCAATAATAAAATGGATTTTATAGGAAATTGCACAAAACTTTATAAGAAACTCTAAATAGAAAAAAAGGTGTCACAGCGTCACCTTCCAAGTGAGTACAAAGGGCCAGAAGAAGCAGTGGCTTAAAAAGACTTCATTTATCAATTTCAAGTTCAAGTAATTTATTTATATAGCGCTTTTTACAACAGTGTGTTGTCACAGCCACTTTACAGAGTTCAAAGCCTAAACCCCCAAAGAACAAACCAAGCAACAGTGGCAAGAAAAACTCCCTGTTATGTTTTTTTATATTATTTTATTTAGGAAAAAAAAAACTTAGCACGGTGGCTTAGTGGTTAGCACATTCGCCTCTCACCGCTGGGGATTCCCGGTTCGAATCCCTATCTGGGTGAAATTTGCATGTTCTTCCCGTGTCTGCGTGGGTTTCTTCCGGGTTCTCCGGTTTCCTCCCACATCCCAAAAACATGAAGGTAAATTGAATGCTCTAAATTGCCCTGTATAG
>JAOUQT010342769.1:0-12777 GCA_025769995.1 Xyliphius kryptos | reverse complement strand
AGCAGTACAGCAAAGTAACCCCCCCCCCCCCATGGTTCTCACACCCCACAGTTTCACTCATCAGTTGGTCCTTCTTTAATTCTGCAGTATGTTCACAGCTTTCTGCATCTTTATCGTCTCAATCTCTCCTTTTTTTCTTTCAACATTCTTTTCTTCGATTTTTTCTGCACTCTCTTTATTATTTATGCTTTTGGTCCCCACAAGGACAAGAAGCCCCACTATGTGACATAAACATTCACCCCCCAACGCAGTCTTTAAGTCCAGCACTCAGAGTCACAACGGGGAGCAAAGGATTGCATGATGGGAGAGAAATAGCATGCTGGGAAAATTAATCTCTAAAAATGCTGACATGCGCCCAAGAGAGCGAATGAAAGGGGAACACGGGGGAAACGAGGGTTGCCACCGAAAAACCAAGTGTGATGAGGAAAAGAGGAGCGGGTGGGTAAAGGCAGGCAGATGAGAGACTCCCACTGTGATGATGTTTATTAATATTTGGAGATGTGTAATTTAATAAGAGACCGATGCACCGCAAGGCTCAGGCTAAGTTTAGCACTAAAGTCTTAACAGCGCAGCGGGGGCCCAGTGAAAGCGAGTGGAGTGCTGGCCTCCTTTGCCTCTGTCATTCAGTCTATTCAGTTGTCTTCACTTTACGTCTTACTTCCTGTCACCAGGCAGCAGCGGGAGTGATGACACGCTCATTCAGATACACAAAATACCCACTGAGATGCTATTTTCATGCAACTTGCTGAATGCAGCCCCTGCACTATTCTCTGATTAACAAAGGCTTAACCGCACTGTCAGTGCTCAATTTGTCTCCACCCACTTCCTGTCCCTAGACGTTCATTCTGACTCACACCTCTGTCCTGCCATCATTGCTGTTGGGTTGTGGATCTCTGAAGTTCTTAGGTCTGACCGAGATCAATTAAACACATCTTTATTATTTAGAAGTTGTTTTTATTTATTTATTTTATACATTTATATTATTTAGGTTAAAAAACCACACGCACACATTTGACATTCTCTATTTTGCCAAAAGAATTCCCCTTTCTACCTTCACATGCATCTGAACCATAGAAATATTCCATGCTTACTCTATAATCTGAAAATCAGCTCTAACAACTTTAACACTAAGTTCAAGTATTTTATTTATACAGCGCTTTTTTCAGCAGTGCATTGTCACAAATCAGCGTTACAGAGTTTGAGACTGAATCCCCCAAGAGCAAACTGAAGCAACAGTGGCAATAAAAAACTCCCTTTTAAATAGTTTTTAAGAAAGAATTTTTTGGGAGGAACAGGGCTCGTTGGGAGTCTCTTTCAGCATCAACAATGTACAGTACAGACTTGAAGAAAAAAATCTTAAACTATATCAGTTCAGTGAGGCCATTTAACTCTTCAGTGAAGTCTTTTCTCTCAATCTAGGATAGTTTTGGGAATTTTAGACCAGTTTTAAGAAAGTGCATTAATGAGAATGTGTTCATGACCCAGGACTTGAGAAGCTCAAGGTTTCTCAAATACTGCATCACAAACACATTCTGACTGATTTAGTGTTCGTCCATTTTGTCCATCAGTTGATTTGGATGTTATTGGAATGATCACATGACGTGTACATGTCTTATTGAACCCCCGTCACATTTTCCTTAAGACATGTAAAAACATGTAAAATAAAGTTAATGCTTTAACTAGTGCCATCATGGGATCAAAAAAAAATCTTTCAGATCCAGCAGTCAAAGGAAAAGAGAATAAACACAATCGATTTAAAAAAGGAAATAATTTAGAAATACCAGAGTGCCATTAAGATCGCTGAAATTGGCCACGTGTACGGAATGTTGCCGTCCACCATAAGTTCCATTGAGGCAAATCGAATCCCGGTCTGGGTAGAGTATCAAGGGTCTCCCCGTGTCCGCGTGGGTTTCCTACAGGTTATCTGGTTCCACCCACAGTCTAAAAACATGTATTCAAACTAAATTGAAAGCTCAAAATTGCCCCATGTGTTTGCGTGTATGGCTGTGTGAGTTAATGTGTACCCAGCAATAGATTGGCGCCCTGTCCTGGGTGTATCTTCCCAGTGCCCGAAACTTTCTCCCAACAAAATGAAATTTTGAAAAAACATATTTAAGATTTTTGTTTTTTGTATTGAATTCCATTGTGCCTCAGGAAGCAAAATAAAGTGAAGTTAATCAGCTCGGCGGAAGTCTGAAGCGACACAAGTAGAGTTTTCTGAACTCACAGGATTCAGCAGCACCGTCATGAAGAGCTCTCCTCCTCGGATGCTCTTGTCCAGCTCCTTTGGACCTCCGGGGTATTCCTTGTAGAAGATGGTGTGCGTAAACAGGCCGCACGTCTGACGTGGAAGGACCTACACACACACACACACAGATTTATCTTCTGTGTATCCTTCATAATCTGTATTACAAGGTCATACATACATTCTCCACACCCACACAGAAGGGGGAGTGGGACGTGGTTGTTCCTGTAGTTTTGATTTATAGCCGCTGTGGACTAAAAAACTGATTTAATTTGTGTGTGTGTGTGTGTGTGTATTTTGCAGTTGTTTTAATCTAAAGTGACTTAAATTATCCCAGTTTAATGGTTGGGGTTAGACCTTAAGGTCATTCATGTTACAGCAGCCCTGGAGCAATGAGGGTTACATTTTATATTACGGGGCCCACATTGGTAATTTGGTTGTCAGCACATGATTCTAACCTCTAACCTTTAGATTGATAACCCAACACCCTACTCACTGAGCTATACTTATGTGTGTGCATGTCTCTGTGTGTAAGAATGTGTGTATGTATGTGTGTGTTTGGGTCTGTGCATGCATGGTATTTCATTATACATTACGTGTATTGTCTTTTATTTCAGCTTTTCAAGCCTGTCCCTGCCTTTCTGCCTGCCCTTCTCCAGAGTGGCACTGACAGATTTATGAATAGTTGCAAAGCACTGAGGATCATATTCGACAGATGGCGTTGATTTAATATTTTAATCTCCTCCACCTCCCTAAATTCAATTGCCAGCACAGTCGCACTAAATCCAGCATCCGCTGTCAGGCCAGTAAATTTACAGTGCTGCTGGTACCTGTGTAATCACTTACTCTCCCTTTCTTTATTTTCTGATTACACAAGCCTTTTCCACGTTATAATTCTGCACCATACACTTGCGATGGACCTCTAAGGTCTGAAAAAATCTGTTCGTCATGTACATTACAGTTCATCGGCAACAACCTAGTACCCATAAAGGACAAAATTTTAAGGTGCGGTGGCTATAATCACTCCCAGCCTTCCCACAGACAGGGCCCTGTCAACTCTGCCAACTGAACAAGGCTGGCACATTACCCAGCTCTCTGGACTGAAAAAATGCACATTCGGCTAAAAGGCACATTTTTTTGCATGAGAGGGTATGGCTTGTGCGCCAGTTTACCCATCAGGTGAGAAGGAAATGCACCGATCAGGGATTTTGCACATGGACACCATCAAACAAAAAGGAACCTCCCCAAAATGGTAACAACAACACAGGATAGCAGATTTTTTGCAGACACTTTTTTTCAAAGATACAAATATCCTAAACTGATGGCTGGTGCAGAGCACAGAGTCAGCCATAATCAACCCTGGAGCAATAAGCGTGTGGCAGTGGTGTGGATGGACAATCTGTTGTTGGCTATGTCTATTTGCAGGTATCTAAAGAGACGAGTGACAAAACAAAAAGCAAAAGAATGAAAAAAACTGGAGTGGCCAGAGTTAACTCACTCAGACACAGAAAGAACATGGCGTGTAGAATGTAACCTTAAAAAAACACATACAAGCACAGGGAGGACATGAGATCTCCCCAAAGAAAGGACCTTGTCATGTCTTCGAGATGTGAAGGAGAGCCAGGGTACCTGGATTAAACCCATTTAGGCACATAGATGGCATAAAGATTCCCCAAAGTAAGAACCTTGGCATGTATTTGGAATGATACGGGGTACTTGGATTAAACCCACTCAAGCACATAGAGGATAAAAAGACTATCCAAAGAAAGGACCTGTCATGTGTTTGGATTGGTGACAAAAAACGGGGTACCTGGAGTAAACCCATTTAGGCACAAAGAGCACATGGAGACTCCCCAAATAAAGGACATTGACATGTCTTTGGAACAAAACTGATAAAACTGAGGTACCTATAGTTGGTCCTAAGGACAAAATAAACACAGCATCTACTACAGTTGTAAATCTCGATGACTCCTTAATCAAACCCAGTTCATTTGTAAATAATCTTGGTGTTATTATTGATTCTGATCTCTTCTTTACTGAACACATTAAGAATATTATTAGAATTTTTTCACTTCCACAACAGCTAAGACATATACTTTTCTTTCAAGATGCAGAAAAAACTAATTTACACTTTTAGGACCTCAAGGTTAGATTATTATAATTCACTTCTGACAGGATGTCCTAAAAAATCATTACATAAACTACAGCTTGTTCAAAATGCTGCACCTAGAGTTTTAACTAGAAGCAAAAAGTTTGATCATATCAGCCCTGTGTTATCAAACCTGCACTGGCTACCAGTTAAATTTCGCATTGATTACAAAATTTATTTAATAACATAAAATTCTACATAATCAGGCTCCACAGTATCTGAGTGAACATATTCAGTTATATAAACCAACACATGAACTCTGCTCTCAAGGTGCTGGTTTACTTTTTGTTTCTAGAATTAATAAAGTTACTGCTGGTGGTAGAACCTTCTCCCACAAGCTCCTCAACTTTGGAATAACCTGCCAGTTACTGTTCGTGATTCTGAATCACTATCAATCTTTAAAAGTAGATTAAAAACACATCTGTTTACAATTGCTTTCCATTAATTCCCTGTAGGTAAAGGTGTAGATCTCAGGTCCCACTGAGCCATGGTCCTCCCAAGGTTTCTTCCTAAAAAAATAATATATTACATCATAACAGGGTGTTTTTTCTTGCCACTGTCGCTTCGGCTTCCTCTTTGGGCGTTTAGGCTTGAACTCCGTAATGCTGCTTTGTGACAACACACTATTGCAAAAAGCGCTATATAAATAAATTAATTGAACTTGGAAAGGTGAAAGGAAACTGGAATCTCCAAAATAAACCCTCTCAGTGAGCAGCATGGCATGTTCTACCAGTCTTTTTCAATCTGTTAATATAACCTATTCCTGTGTCTGACAAATCATGTGTTTGTCCCTCAAGGTACCTTTAAATAATTAGTAACCCTCCCTTGCCAGCCATAGTTTGGGCCCTTTGTATAGGAGAGCAATATGGGTGGGGGGGTGTCAAAAGTTCTGTAGGTTGTGGAAAGATGCTGAAGAAACTTCTCGCTGTGAGGAGAACATGTTCTAAAAATTATTACACCTCCAATTTGATACCAATGTAGATGCTAATAGAATGTCTTTTGCTGTTGTTAAGATCAGTCTTTATAGTGAACCACTGATGTTGAAGGCAACGAGTCGAATCCAGTGACTTTGATTTCATGCTTTCACGGACCGAGTCTCACTTTAGTGTGAACGTCTTTGTTGGGCAACACGACAGCTAAATTACAGGAATCTGGCAATTCTGGATGGCGTTTCTATACTCCACTCAGGCTGGTGAAAGGAAACATGGCCTGCCTGACTGAGTGCTCTAGTACATTTAACAAAAGGGGGGTGATCGGATTCGCCATGCTTCAGTGATACTCAGCAATGTGCAATGAATTACTGTAGGAGGAAAAATAAAAATATATGACAACTTATTCATATTAACAAAACGGCTGGACCCTTAAAGGGACAAACTGCTGACTGGTAAATTATTTTTAAAAAGAAACAAGGAGAGAGGTAAAACCTAAACTAGCGAACATGTATTGGACATGACTCACTACATGAAGTTTACTGCATCATATTAACACCCCATGTACACAATGTCTGATGTTCGACTGACATACATATTTACATATAGAACACATAGAAATGACAATCACACATAATGTGTGCTCACGTGTGTGTGTGTGTGTGTGTGGGTGTGTGTGTGTGTGTGTGTGTGTGTGTGTGTGTGTGTGTGTGTGCATGTATGTGTGTGTGGGTGGTTGGGTGTAAGTCACCTGGAGCCATTCTCCCTGCATATTTTATGAGGGTACCAGTGTTACAACCCAGAGGACACACACGTAGACACACTAGCATGCAAACACACACCAACACGCACCATTTCCTAATGACATCATGCTGCAGGACATCAAACTGCCCTGATGGTGGATTTAAACACTGTTTTGTTTAAAATTATACAACTGCCAACTTTGTAATCAAGATAAAAAATAAATGTCAATCAGATCAAATAATAACTTGTGTAATTGACTTAAATGTATAAATGCAACTTAATATACAACAATGTTTTTACTAATAAACCAACAAACTAGAACACCAATATTTTTAAAATACAGCATTTGCACATCCATTAGAAACATCCATCGACTGTACCATACTATACCTACCTTAACTTTTGTTTAAATAATGTTCCTGTTTGTATGCTTATGACCTGAGCACAATACTGTTACCAGTCTGAGGTAGTGAGGACACAATGCCAAGGGGACGACAATCCAAGAGAACCACAGTTGGATACACTGCCGGAACCAGGATATTCATCAGCAGGAGCAGTGCTCAGGATTGATACGGGGCCCCAGGACCAGAAAGAAGCCTGGCCAGAAATTTTGAGGAATGTTTATTCATTCCAGCAAAGCAAAACTGATGGTACAACTTTTATTGACCGATGACATGCTGGGATGTGTTCTAGGAATGCATCGATTGATTCATTTGTTGTGCATCTTCCTAATGGAACTACAGTGCCATTGCCAAGATAAATCAATCACATTGGTAGAAGACCATTTGACTGCGTATTTTAAATCAGGTCTACCTCACACCCTTCTATTGTATAACAATTTTTACTTTTCCCAGTAAAAGGCTAAACAAATCTTTGGTCAACCCACTTAAATTAGTTACATTGGGTGTATGTAGAGTATGTTGTGTGGGAAGCTTACCATGATGTGGTTGTGAATGAAACCTTTACGGTACCGAGCGGGTTTCAGGTGGGGATATTCCTCAGTGCTGGTCACTTGGATACCCCATGCCCTCTTCCATGCATTGTACAGCTGGAGGTGTACAGGATACACCCCCGAGTGATGAGGCGCTACTGCATAACCCATGTCCACTGGGATACCATGCTCCTGTGAAGAAAGAAGGAAAGAAAGAAGGAAAATTCAAGAAAGGAAACAGGGCATCAGATCACGACTTTAAATCTATGGTTGTTGTTCACTCCAAAGCAAATTTAAGGAAGTGGAGGGTAATAAAGTGATTGTTTGGGAGGCTGACGGGTGTCGACGCCTTGCATAAAGCAGTGTCCTGGTCATATATAGTTTATACAACTTTTCCAATTGTTGAATACAGACACGTGATCTTTAAAATCTGTATGTCTGTGTCCTACACTGTTGATCCTGCCCGGCTGCTTAAAGAGGATGAGTCCCCCACTGAGCCTTGGTGCTCCAAAGTTTTTTTCTTGCCACTATTACATCGGCTTGCTCTTTGGGGGTTCAAGCTTCTAACAATATATAGCTGCTTCGTGACAACGCACTGTTATGAAAAATGCTATATCCATAAATTACTTGAACTTGTACTGGCTGCAGTAGTGGATACCATGGAATAAGTTGCTACTTCGAAACATGGAAGCAGAGCACTGTAAGCCATGCATTGTAAATCACAAATCCCACCCCAACTTTAACTTTACCCCTAAGCTCCATCTCCTGTAGGCAATGCAAGTGAGAAGAAGGGCTCATCCTAGTTTTTCTGCATGGCTGGTGTAGCCACAGGCCAGCTTTTCTTTTTTTTTTCTTTAGAACTGTAGGATGTGCAGATTGCTGCAAGCCACACACATGCCCCCAACTTCCTGTATTCCCCACTTTTTACTTTTCTTTTTTTTTTTAAAGATATTTCGATCAAATGGGAAAATGTCTGTATGTATAACTGCAAGAAATATAAATGTATCAAAAAATCATACAGCAGCCTTATGATAGAAAAAGCGGCAGCTTTAAACACACTTCTGGTGCTGCTGCGCTGGCGACCAGGATCAGTGAGAGACATGATGCATGGAGACAGGACTGGGAAAGGACACACACACACACAGACACACACACACACACACACAAAGAAAACTATATAAAGACACACACAACTATATAAGATACACACACAACTATATAAGATACACACACAAACGACAATATAAAGATACACACACAACTACTGCATATAAGATACTCACACACGCTACCATTTAAACATAAACACACACACACACAGCACACGCTACCATTACCATTACACACACAATCGTGTAAATATACTCACACAAGCTACCATTTAAAGATACACACACACACACAACCATATGGACACACACACACACACACAAAATGATATAAAGATACACACACACAACCATATGAACACACACATAATGATATAAAGATACACACATATAACTATATAAAGATACACACACAAACAAGCTAGCATACAAAGATACACACACACACACACAACCATATAAACATACACAAACAGGCACACACTAGCTACGATATGAAGACACACACACACAACTATATAAAATACACACACACAACCATATGAAGATTCACACACACAACCAAGCTACCATTTAAGGGTATATACACACATAAACACACAAGCTACCTTACAAAGATACACACACAAATACACACAACCATATAAACATACACACACAAGCTACTATTTAAACACAAACACACACACACACACACACACACACACACACAAGCTAACATCCAAATATATACACACACAGACTACCATATAAAGATACACACACAAGCAACCATATACATATACACACAAACAATACACAGACATAAAAGCATTCACATATACACACACACTCCTGCACACAAACGTATAAAAAAAAGCACGCCTGTACCCTTGTATACACATAAAGTCCCACCCGATTGCACATGCACATGTCTGTGTTGACACAGAGCGGGGATTTTAAAAAAGGCCTCTAATCTATTTAATCATTCTGTTTATTCACAACGTAACACACAAAACGTCCCCACAACATGAAATGATTATGGTCCTGACTATATACATATATATAAATGTCCAAACATACACACACACACACACACACACACAGGAGCACACACAGAATTGATGTATAAACCCAGTGGAATCAGTGGTGTTTAATCACACAGGAAATGAAATGTGTCCTCTGAGCCAAGCGACATAGCCATTTCCATTAGCAGTCTCTCCCTCTCTGTCTCTCGCTCGCACGTGCGTTCTCTGTGTGTGGTACACTGCCTCAGTAGTGTGTATGGGTCGGGATCTCAGAAAGCATGAGACATTACATGGTTTACCGACCGCATCTGACCCACATTTAATAGAAACGTGGTGTGTGTGTGTGTGTGTTTGTCAGATAGCGCTCGTTCGCTCCTGATCTCATGACCTCATCCACAGTCATTGCGATAGACATTGTCTGACAGAACGAGCGTGAACCTTTGACCCACGGTATTTCAGCTCGGAGTCGTTGAATGTCTGCTGCAGAACAAAACAAGCTCCATAAATATGTAGCACCCTAGGTCTCAGTGACGCCTCCTGTATGTCTGTGTGTTTGTAGCACTCTGTACTGCTGCTCCGCTGCAGCTATCTTTACCGCCTAACACACAGAAGTTGCACTTCTGTTGACATCCATCCCAGTCAACAGCCAGTAGTGGTTGCTGTTGGTATGCCAGACAAAGGCCAGTAAGCAGAGACCCGTGTTCATAATGGTTTCCTCTTTACCCCTTTCAATATTCACTAATTAGAATGTCCTACATAGTGAACTCATTAGAGGACGAGTGTCTAAATGTCAAAATGATTTTGGGCCTCATTTTAGAATAACAGACCGAAACCTGTCGCAAAATTATTAACAAAAAATTATTATTTTACAAAATGTGTCTCTTAAGCAAACCCATCAATTTACACAAGCACATAAAGTATGCACACAGTCCTGAACACATGCTAACACACAAGAAAATGCACACACACACACACACACACACACACACACAAATGCACACCTATATACAGAGGTGCACACACAAAAATGCACAGTCTCATACACACACAAAGAAATGCACACGCATGCACACGCGCGCATATGTACACTCATACACACAGGCACACACACACTTCTGCATAAACACAAATGCACACACACACACACACACACACACACATACAAACCCATGCACACAAACACCCATAAATGCACACCTATACACAGAGGTGCACACACCAAAATGCACACAGTCCCGTACACACACAAAGAAATGCACACACATGCAAACACACGCACGCACACACACACAAGGAAATGAACACTTATACACACAGGCACAAACACACCCCTGCATAAACAAATGCATACACACACACACACACACACACACACACACACACACACACACACACACACACAAAACATTAAAACATGCAACAAAAAAAACAACCTTCTAATATAACAGTATACACACAGTATATAAATATATAGACTAACTGGCCACTTTATTAGATACACTGCATTTGCATGAGCTTCATTCATCCTAATGATTCTCTTTGTAGTTCTACAATTACAAATTGTATTCAGTCTGTTTTCAGGCATTAGTTTTTTCTCCTTTACTTCGTTCAGGTATTATTTGGATGGCGGTCATTCCTGCAGTGACACTGATGATGGTGGTGTGCAGTTGTCTGTTACACTGGTAAATCAGACACAGCAGTGCTGTTGTGTTCACTCACTCACTGTGCATTTTATCAGACACTTCTCCCATACTGCTTCACTCTGGAGATGTGAAATCAGACACAGTGGCTCATCGTTTGCAGCACAGTTTGTGTTCATCATCCTCTAATTTTTCATCGATGCTCACGGGATGCGGGCGGCTGGGCGTTTCTGATTGGTGGACTATTCTCTGCCCAGCAGTGACACTGAGGCGCTGCGTCTAATCCTCACATATCAATGCAACACACCACGTCAGCATCAGATGAGTCTTAGGGATTAGACTTGTCCAACCAATTGTTTTTCTATAGGGTTCACATACAGACTGAGATGAGCAGGTGTTTTAGATCCATATTCTGCTGGAAAATCCTACAACAGCCCACTTTAGTCAGGTTTTGATTTTGATACTGGAGCTCATGACCTCATTTTATTTTTTTTAAAGGAATGAAAGTTAAACCGATTGACAAATGCACCACTATGCTTCACAGTTGGGCAACTCTATTTCGGACTAAGCTGACCATTGGATTTCAGTAAATAACTGGTAAACTGTACGTACAGTGGGGCCAAAAAGTCATAAACAGTGCAAGTACTCTAACTTACGACTTACAAATAAGAGAAAAACACAAGTCAGTAGTTTTAGGAAAATCCAGCTAAACTGCAGCACCATCAACCCTGAACATCGATCTGGCTTTTTTTTTTTATACTAAGTGTCTTTGGAGGAGGTGTGTTTTAAGAAGTTTCTTAAAAATGTTGAGTGACTCAGTCTTACACATGTAACTTACACTGCTAAAAAAATATATGTAGAAAAATAAAAACAAATAAGTAAACGATTTGAGTAAAATTCCTCTAATAGGATTGCGGTGGGGTTTCCCATTCCCCTCCATGAAAGAATATCTCAGTCGCTGGGCTGATACAGTCGGGACAGGGTGTTCCCCAACCGGGAACCCCTGAGAGGAGAACGTGCTAACCACGAAGCCACCATGCCGCCCAAATTGCTTATCTTACGTGGAAATCTATTCTTTTCAAAAACTTTTTTTTTTTTTTAACACTTTAAGGTTTTCTGATTTGTTGAGATTTTATTTTTAGCAATGTAGGTCAGTGGTCATCAATACAGGGTCCGGAAACCCATTTTGAAGGCAGTGGACCTGCAGGACCAAAAATCATTGATGTGGTATTTAAATTTAGTTTGAGGGAACCAAAGTTCTGCAGTTTAAAAAGCACAAAAAGATTTGTTTCTATTACAGGAGCTTTAGAATTCATTTTATTACCTTTCTGCCCCAAACACACCCCCAACAGCTCTTTGGGTCTAAGCCAGAATATTGTGATTAAAGTCACATTGATCCTAATTCGTATCTTGACCTGGATTTAAAATAATCAAAACTAATGTGGATTTCAAAAGCAGTCCATCAACTTTCAAAATGTTTTATTGTTTTTTTGGGACCTTGTCTTGCACTTTGGGCCGAACCCCGGAGGCGAGAAGCGTATGAACGGAAAGATTTACTTACTCGGCAAAGCCAAATCTTCTCGCTGTCAGAGTTCTGTATAAAGCTTCTTGCCAAATGTTCTGAAAAGCATATTCATGGCTGTCGAACAGCCTACAAATCCAGACAAGCTCACTTAGCCACTGCTGTAAGCCAGGTCTCAACTGACATTGCGGGTCTTTATATGCTAGATTCTATTCATTTATTAGAAATCTTTTCAGTGTGTATACCCCTCATCTGTGTGTATAGATTTCATCTATATTCATCACTCATCCCTATTCCCCCACTTCCCGAGTGCCTGCAAGGCTGAAACATTTGCTTCTCCATCCATCCATCCATATCTTCCACTTATTCCTCTACTAGGTCACTTGCTGTTGTGCAAATGGAACAGACAACAGGTAGAAATGAGCCCCCCCATAAAGGAGTGCTTCTGCAGGTGGTGACCACACCCCTTTTCTCTGTTCTCATCCTTTCTGCCTGATGTTT
>JAOUQT010342759.1:0-12777 GCA_025769995.1 Xyliphius kryptos | reverse complement strand
AATTATTTACATTTAATCATGAATAAATTACAGATTAAATTGTAACTGGAATGTCTAAAGACATAATAAGGCAGAAATACAGAGCTTATTTGAAGATTTGACCAGCACATGCAATATATAATTCTTTTTAAGATGTTTTTAAAATTCTAAATTCATGTTACTTTTGTGTTTTCATTCTTAAAATTTTATGTTAATTGATATCTGTTCCATTGATGATGGATATACTACATGAATAAATGTAATAAAAAATACTTAACAGCAGTTTTACCAGTTTTATTTACAAATAATTCATGTTAAAAATGTTATTACCCATGTGCAACTATATTAGACAGTAGGTAATCTCTTAACTGTGCAAGTTTCCATTACTCTTTTCTCATATGCTTCCGATGGGATGCTATCAAGAGAATGTTGGTGGTAGTGTGACGAACTATTGTTGGTTGTCTGAGCTGTTAAAACTTCAACAGTAGTGCTGCTTCCAATACATAAGAAACAATAAGGCTTAGCTTTTAAAGCGGTACGTGAGCATATACAGTGGGCCATGTTATCTGTCTCTAATTCAGAACAATTATGGTGAAGGTGAAAAATAAAACAATTACATACAAGTCTTCAAATCAGCCTGGCACTTCAGAGATTCACTGTGGTTTTGTTGCGAGCACACAATAAAAGTGTGTTGTGTACATTAACGTTGTGTCAGGTGAGGTAACCCCCATCTCCTTAAGAAGCCTGCAATCAAAGTGAGGATTGAAATTTAAATTTGTATTTAACCAAGCATGCAATATTTTATGTAATATACAATAAATGACCTTGTCTTTGCTGACTCCAGAAGAGCAACAGCAGCTTGGTTATCAGTTCTAAAGTAGGTCTGATAGTAAGAAAACGACTCGATAAGGCCAACCACACCTGCAACGGTCATATCTATTTCCAATGTAATTTGTTCAATCCTTAAAGACAAAAAGGTCAAATGGTATGAAACAAGTTTAATAGATTTTAGGCTTTTATGAATCGCTTTAACTGTATATATTTCTGCCATAATATGACCATAAAGTTTATTTTTAAAAAAGCATGTATTATGTACTCGATAGACTTAAAACAATTCATTAAAAAAAAGAAAAAAAAAAAAAAAACTTAGCATAAAAACTTATTGTCTTCACTGTGCTCATATTTAAAATTTTGGATGTAGATAGTGATTACTGACTTTCCAAAACTGATGCCGGGTAGAAATTTTAAATGTCACTCTGTGAAATGCCACCCATGAAAGAATAGTATTAAATTAAATATCAGAAGGTTTAATAATATCAGAACTATATGTAAAATAAATATCAAAATGTAGTTACAGTAAAACTTACAGTATTAAATAAACATTAGAGCTATTTAATTTCAACTAGTCTTAGAACATACAGTTGTTACTGATAATTTGACAAATGCCCTGTTGTATAAAAACAAGGAGCAGAACCAATTCATAAAGACATCTAACTTAAATGGACAACTTTTTGTCCAAGCCAAATTTATCCAAGCTCTTGTTTAGTAAAAAAAAAAATCATTTTAATAAATTATCTACCATCTCATAAAGTATAGCAATTGAGTATGATCATCAAACATGTTTTTGATTATTTGAAACAATTTACAAGGTCACAAAGCATAGGTGACAACAACTGCAAAATACACTATACTTTGTAACTAAAATCTATTCTGTTTTTTTGTAAACCTTAAGATGTTTATGTACACATACACAAATACATGCCTATTCACTTAATTTGCTTGTACCTCTTTTTGTCAGGGAACGGAATGGTCTCAAACAAATTCTGCAGTTTGCTGTTGGCCACTGCAACCTGTTCACTAACATATGGCTTAAGAACTGTCTTCACCTGTAGAAACACATATGATGATTAATTAATATATACATATCTCAATGTTAAAAAACAAGAATATTAGCATCAGCTAAGTGTTTACAAGTCATCAAAATCATCTAACTGGCCAATGATGTAGCAACATTGTAATGTTTAAAATTAAGTAAATTAAGCCAGTGGGTTTAGGAAATTACGACATTAACCATGAAAATCAAGGAAATGTGATCTTGCTTATTGTCCAACGCAAAGATTGTAGTTACCAAGAAGGTTGGTTTGAGTATTTTTTTAACTGCTGATTTAATGGATTGTTATTTAGAAATTGTGTTTATAATTGGTGAGTTTAGGTAGTGGTGGCTCAGTGGATAGGTCATTGAACTATCAATCTAAGGGTTGTGGGTTCAAATCCCAGGTCCACTGAAGTTAACAATATGGGTTCCTGAGCAAGACCCTCAACCCTCATTGCTCCAGGGTGCTGCATCCACCCTGTGTTCTGTAAATCGCTTTGGGTAAATGTAATGTGTAATAAGGAAAACAAGTAAGCATCAGATCTAACTGCTGCCTAGAAACACAACACACAACCAATTGGAGTTTGGAGTGAAGTATAAGAAGGTGTAGTGTGGTGACTGAGCTGACAAAGCGTCACTGTGCTAAAATTAAGGTGTGAGACAGGAGCTGAAAGCAAAATCAGATTTTGAATAATCATTAATCAAATAAGCGATTGTCATTCATCATGAATGACAAAAAGACGCATTGACCGTGGATAGTTACACTGGTTCAAACACAGACAATGAAATGTTTAGTAAAAGCCTTTGTAGTCATCATGACACTGCTTTTTAAGGATGAGAACATTTGATATCCATATTTATGCAGTAAAAGCTTCATTATTTAATTTGGATTGTAATGGACGCCTTATTGAAACAGTAGTCATTGCAGTGCTTAAATGAAAGGCAACACCTCATTGAAGTAATACAGACTTGGAGTGAAAAGGCTGTGATATATTATTTAGTCTCATCATGGCGACAACACTTCTCAACCAAACAGGCTGACCGATGAGGTCACTAACTTGTATAAAATGACATAAAATGCCTTCTTTAAAAAGCAGAAGCTGTTTCAATTGCAGTATGGGATTAACAAAGAAAGAGATGTCTTAAGAACTAGTTGTAGGTGTAATATTTACGTGCCTTTTACTACTGTTCACTACGGCGGCTGTCCAGTGTATTGGGGGGCATGTTACACGTATGTGGATACTACTAAAAATAACAGAAAGTAGCTTTTAATTGTTATTCAACCAAGCATTGAAAATTTTGTGGAATGCATGTCACGATGCAAGTTATGAAAATACAATTTATTTGGTTACCTTAACGACGGACTAATGCATGCAATTTATTTTCTTAGAGCATTAAAAAGCGGCACACAGGTCGAACGCTGGCTTTTTTGGTGCTCTAAAAATAGCCCACCATAGTGACACTCATCTGTAAGTTATCACTACTGCTCAAAGGTACCGAGTCCATCTTTACTAGGTTCACTCCAACGCTATCACTACGCTCTAGTGACGAATGTCGCCTGGTGACTTCAACTCACCGAGGCGCGAATTCTCACTCCATTTTATTCACCACTGCTAAATGGCGGAACAACCTTCCCAACAACATCCGTAAGGCTGAATCACTCAACATTTTCAAGAAATGTCTCAAAACCCATCTCTACCACAGACACTTGCTTAAAAAAAAAAAAAAAAAAAAAAAAAAAAAAAAAAAAAAAAAAAAAAAAAAGAGAGGGACATACAGGGCCCTTTTCCCTCCCTCACCTCGACACCAGTTCGGAAGCAGATACGGGTGTGGCCAGAGGGGTCTTCAGAGGCACTTCAGGACTGTTTCAGCACCACAGACTGGAACATGTTTCAATCAAAAGCCATGGCTGACAAAGGAGATGCACAGATTCCTTAAAGCCAGAAATGCAGCATTTGCAGATCAGACAGGCCTGAGGACAGCTAGAAACAGCCTGTTCAGCGGCATCAGGAGGCCTAAGGAGCAGTACACCAGGAAGATCGCTCAGCGCTTCAATTATAGCAATGACAAACTGGACAGCCCCCATCTATTCACACTGCTGACACACGACTATAAACCATCTTACAGCTCCAACCTCTACGTCAAGTTTGCAGATGATAGGACTGTGGTAAGTCTCATCGACGACAACGGTGAGATAAACTACAGGAACAAGGTCCACCGTCTGGCCCTGTGATGCAGACACAACAACCTCTCTGAACATTGATAAAACAATGGAGATTGTTGTGGACTTCAGGAAAGTATTGATAAGGAAAGCTTATCAATACCTCTACTTCCTCCGCAAACTGAGGGCCATTTACAGGGGGGCCATTAAGAGCATTTGAACCATCTACATCATGGTGTGGTAACGACCCTGCACTGCATCCTGTCACAAGATCCTTCAGCGCATGTTGCATAGCAAAATATCTTTTTTTAAATTCGTGTGTATACCATGTAACATGTTTAATGTTTATTTAATGTAAAATTTTGACTAGTTTTTGACTAACGAAAACTTTAGTGACCACTGTTCCCAAACTCAATCTAGCCCATTTTTTTTTCTTTTTTTATTGGTAAATAGGATATATAATGATATTACAGTACAAACAAACCAAATAAAGAATCGCATTAACAGTTATTAGATTTCAGGGATAAATAAAAATTAAAGATATAAAATAAATAAACAAAATACAACAAAACCGCTGCTCCACTGTGTGAAAAAGAAGGGGGGAAAACAGAAAAAGGAAAAAGAGGTATGACATTTCTCTTTCTTAATTATACATAAGTATTTACTGACTTTAGTCATACATACATACATACATACGCACATCCACATCTATAGATATACACACACACATACACACACACATATACATATTTATATATATATACATACATACATACATGCGCACTGACAGACCTCCATACCCATGACTGAGTAAACATGTATCCAAATGTAATGTCCCAGTGCCTTGTTTGAAATATTTTATTATGGCAATCCCATTAATGGCCACACAGGAGACCACACCTCCCAGAATTTGTCAGCTTGATTGTGCAATTCAAATGTTAGCTTTTCCAGGGGCAGGATAATCTAGCCCGTTTTAATTTAACATTTGCCATCATGCTTACTTCTGAGACCAACTTGGGAGTCTGGCAACAGGGATGGGAGCATGGCCAAAACTCAAAGATGGGGCAATAAATCTGTGTGATGTCCATGTTTGCCACAGAACTCGAAGCATAAATTCAGTAGGTTTTTGTCCTCTGTTATTTAATGAAGTATTTTAATTCTGGATTCCTGCATTATTTTTTCATAGCAATAAAAACAACTATTTCAGCTGGAGAGAAATGAAAAACAAGGCACATGGTACCTCTTGGCCAAAAACAAAAACGGTTCAAGCCAATAAAAAGTCAGTTTTAAAGTGTCTTTCCAAACTGGGTAAATGGGATGTCCTTAAATGCTGAAATAACAGGGCAGTTATGATGACACCTTAAAACTGACTACTTTAGATGCAACAAGTTATTTAAAATAAAAACAAACTGACCTAATGGGAATCTTCTTATTATATGGCAGAAATTTGGGTGTTTTTAACAATACAATGCTAAAACAGTAAATAAAAATTTTGATTAGTAACACTAGGTGACATTTGGTAAGTGTTGGTGTATTGAAAAAAATTGTACCATAATTATCAACAATACTGTTTTGCAAACACATTTTTGAATAAATGAATGCTAGTACAAGTTTACGATTATTTCAGAAAAAAAAAATGTGTAATTAATTATGTGAAACATCTCAAAACAAGTCGAAGTTGTAAGCGGCATATCTTTAGAAATGTACGGCTACCAATATTAAGTTTATTACAAATCACAATGTTTTGCTTGTGATCACTGTATAAAACCGAACAAACAATAAACATATATTTATTAACATACACTGCTCAAAAAAATAAAGGGAACACTTAAACAACCCAATGTAACTCCAAGGCAACCACACATTAGTGAAATCAACCTGTCCAGTTAGAAAGCAACACTGTTGTAATTACGTCCAATTTCACTTGCTGTTGTGCAAATAGAACAGACAACAGTTACAAATGAAAAGCACTAAGCAAGACAACCCCTATAAAGGAGTGGTTCTGCAGGTGGTGACCACACACCTACAACCCCCACAAGTTGCTCAGGTAGTGCAACTTATTCAGAAAGACACATCAATGCGAGCTGTGGCAAGAAGGTTTGCTGTTTCTGTCAGCGCAGCTAGATGAGACTGTGGCAACTGTTGGTGCAATGATTCAGAAGAGGAAGAAGTACATTACAGTCAATCGACCTAGGCCTGGAGCTCTATGCAAGACAACACCTCAGAGTCTCACTGATCATGAGAAAGGTTAAAAATCAGCCAAGTATTAGGTTTTGGGGGCACAGGCTAACTTCATTGCATTGACAGGAGGATGAACAGGGCCATCACAAAATCCTGGGTGACAAACTCCTTGCCTGTGCCAGAGCACTGAATATGGGTCGTGGTTGGATCTTCCAGCACAAGATCAAACCAAAACATACAGCTAAGGAAACAAAGGAGTGGCTCTATAAAGAAGCACCTAACGGTCACGGAATGGCCAAGCCAGTCTTCTGATCTTAATCCCATAGACAATCTACGGAGAGAGCTGAAGCTTCGCATTTCCAAATGCATGCCTAAAAACCTTAAGGATTTGGAGATGACCTTCAGAGAGGAGTGGGCAAACATTACTCCTGAAATGTGTGCAAACCTTATAAAAAAAAAAAAACCACAAGAAATGTCTGACTGCTGTGGTTCATTTATTTTTTTTGGATTAAAAATTTTAAAGTCAGTGTGGGATTGATTATATACTCATTTCATGATCAAATTACAGGTGATTTCTTAATAGTATCATATCTTTTGTATGGCATCAAACTCTGATAAGACATACAGCTCTTACCTCTGAAATAATTATGTCCAGTTTGTCCCCACAAGAACCATAATGCAGATTAAACTGGTCAGTGTAGCCCAGGAGGGCCAAACAGCCACAGGGTTTAAGAACACGTGTTGCTTCCTTTAGGAAACGATCAGCATTAAACCAATGGACTGCCGATGCTGCAGTCAGTAAGTCCACAGAGCAGTCGGGAAATGGTAGCTCCTCTGCTGAACCTGATCTGGTTTAAAAGAAGGCATATATAAGTACACCGAGACAGTAATTTTTAGCAAAATCAATTTCATGTTCAAACAATGTTACACATCTTTTTACCAATCAGAGACAACACTAAAGATTTGGCCAAATATGTTGGTTTCCAAACGTCCTGTTTACCCCATAATACAACTGCAAAATATTTAACTAAATACAAAAAAAAAAAAAATTAAGCCAAACCTGTAGGTAATGTTATCAAACCCTGGCACTGCCCTCGCTTCTTCTAACTGAGACTCACTTATATCAATGCCCACTATCTTTTGAAAATGAGGGGCAAACATTCGAGTGTTTTGTCCTGTCCCACAGCCTAAATCCACAGCCAACTCAAAGGGAGGACCCTTCTGCAAAAACACAGAATAATATGGTCAATTGTCAAATATTGGTTTACACTGTTCTTTTAAAAAAAAAAGTAATTTACTCTAAAAATGATTTTTTATATGCATTGTTGGTGCTGCAAAATGGTTATATTTAAGTTTTTTTTTAAATCAAAAAACACTTGTTCTTTTTCTTGGTCATTATGTCTATACATCAATGTTTTAAGCAAAGATAAAAACAAATCATTGTGCATTGGGTAAAAGAAACATGCATTTCTGAAAGTCATCATGATCTATGACAATTGTTTACAAACACAAAAGCAGTGCCCAAGGGTACTACAAGCTATATAACTTTTTATTGTTAAACTCTATTTTTTTACACTATTTTTATTAATGTTATAATGATACATGCAATTTCCATTCTCTCAAATTTGTATTTTATCTGTATAGCGATTTAAATGTCTGTGATGTAAGAAAGGTTTTATATAAATCAAACTGCCTTGCTGAAATATTGATAAAACAGTTGTAGCCGTTTGTCCCACCTTGTTGTTCAAATACTCCAGAATCAGCTGCTTCACTCCAGCTGGTGGAATTATGCGATACTTCTGATAAAGAGAAGCATGATGTTTCTCCTCAAACAGCCTATGGGTCATTGTAATCTTCTCTGTCTTTGGTCTTTTCTTGATAACTGAATTGCAAATGGATTTTACCTCGTGTTCCGCACCCACTTGTTTAATTATTACTGGAAAAAAATGAGAACAGAGATGGATAAGCTATTGAAATGCAAACAGGGTAAAGGTTGTCCTGCACAATGAACTGTGGAGTAACACAGTTCTTTATCAAATCACCACAACATGTACAAGTGCAGGTCATAAAATTAGAATATCAAGAAAAAAAAAGATTTATTTCAGTAATTCCATTAAATAAGTGAAACTTATATATTATTTTCATTTAGTACACACAGAATAATATATTTCAAATGTTTATTTCTTTTAATTTTGACAATTATAACTGACAAATAAGAAAAAACACAAATTTAATAACTTAGAAAATGAGAACATTACTTAAGACCAATACAAAATAAGGATTTTTAGAAATGTTGGCCAACTGAAAATTATGAACATATACAGCACTCAATATGTATTTGGGGCTCCTTTGGCCTGGATTACAGCAGCAATGCGGCGTGGCATGGAGTCAATCAGTCTGTGGCACTGCTCAGGGGTTATGAGAGCCCAGGTTGCTCTGATAGTGGCCTTCGGCTCTTCTGAATTGTTGGTTATGGTGCATCACATCTTCCTCTTTACATTACAGTAGATTTTCTATGGTGTTTGCTGCCAATTAAAAACAGGTCCATGATCCTAAAACCAGGTACTGGTAGCTTTGGCACTGTGTGCATGAGCAAGTCCTGTAGGAAAATTAAATCTGCATCTCTATAAAGTTGTCAGCAGCAGGAAGCATGAAGTGCTCTAAAACTTTCTAGTGGAAGGCAGCATTGAACACAATCAGAAAACACAACAGACCAACACCAGCAGATGACATGGCACCCAAAACCATCACTGACTGTGTAAACCTTACACTGGGCCTCAAGCTACATGGATACTGTGCTCCTACTCTCTTCATCAAGTCTCTGGGACCTTGATTTCCAAAGGAACTGCAAAATTTACATTATCAAAAAAAAAAAAAAAAAACATCATTTTGGACCACTCAGCAGCTGTCCTGTCCTTTTTGTCTTTAGATCAGGCAAGACACTTCTAATGCTGTCTCTGGTTCAAGAGTGGCTTGCCACAAGAAATGCGACAGCTAAAACTCATGTCTTGCATACGTGGTGTTTCTTCAAGCACTGACTCAGTCACTTTTTGTCCACTTTTTGTGAATCTCCTCAACATTTTTGTAAGGTGTGCTTGTTTCTATTGCTTGTACACTTTTTTTTTTTCGACCCCATCTTTTCTCTCTCCTACGCCTCTTTGTTTATTTGATGGGACACAGCTCTGTGAACAGCCAGCCTCTTTAGCAATGACATTTTGTGTCCTGCCCTCTTTGTGCAAGGTGTCAATGGGTGTTTTTTGGACCATCGTCATATCAGATGGGGTCAGTGTCTGAGAACACAATTGTAACAAAACTGTAATTACTGCCTCCCCTCAATGACTTTTTACTGCTGCACTCAGCACTTTACTGGAATTGTTTGCACATGTAAAGTTAAAAAAGGTATGTTTGTGTGTGTGTGTGTGTGTGTGTGTGTGTGTGTGTTAGGTGAGTGAATGTCTTTTTACCTCTGGGATGTTTGTCATTGTGCACCGAAAGCTTCTGTAACCTAACGCAAATTCCTTGTATGTGCAAGCATACTTGGCTAATAAAGCCTGATTCTGATTCTGATTCTTCTTACAGGTTTGAGACACACCTTAAAGACGACAGCTGTTGAGAATAAACGCACCGTGCGAGCAGAGTCACATGGTGCAGCAGTGCTTTGAGTTAAAGAGAAGGCACACCTTAAGATCAGTGTCAGTAATTAACGAGGAGTTCTATAATTAGCGTCTTCTTCATGGTATTTTGGTGTGAATAAATCAGTTAACGGATAAAGAATATAACAGTGATACTACAACAGAACTGTTTAACCCAGGCATGCCTAATACCTCGGTAGATTGCCATTTACCATTTCACAGGTCAGGTTCCACCTGTTTATGATCCTTTTCTCCCCCAACTAGTGATTTGTATTTATTTATTTATTTTAGCGATTAAACTGGCACATGACATGAATGAATCAGGTCAGGGTTTTCAGTGTTGGATTTTTACACGCCATGCTGTTAGCGTATGCTTCCAGCTTGTTGTTATTTACTGCTGTTGTTACTTCTTGGAAAGTATTGCTTTTAAGTTATATTTATGTTTAAATTGATGTGTAAGAGTAAGTTAATATTTGCCAAACAGCAATTCATGTAGATACATGTACATTCAAGAAAAACTGCATGTTGCACATTTTCTCACAAAATGTGTTACATACTTGATAGTGGGTGGTACGGAGGCTTAGTGGTTGGCGCGCTTGCCTCTCAGCGCTGAGAATTTCAATTTAGGTTTTAATCCCGATCTAGGTGGAGTTTCCATGTTCTCCCCATGTCCGTTTTCCTCCAGATTTTCTGGTTTCCTCCCACAGTCCAAAAACATGAATTCAAGGTAAACCGAATGCTCTAAATTGCCCCATAAAGTGTGTTTGTGGCTGTGAGAGTAAGTGTGCCCAGCGATAAGATTGGTGCCCTGTCCTGGGTGTATCAGCCCAGCGCCCAAAACGTTCTCCCCTGAATGGGCATAGGGAACCCCACCGCGTACAAGTACAAGATTAAGCGGAAGATAACACATGACTGAATGAATATTTGACAGCATTTCTGGATCAATCCACCTATCTTAATCAGACTTTTTCCCCCACATAAAAATAATGAAGTCCATAGATCACTCCGCCCTCACTGAAGATCATTTGGAAGCCTGTTTGAGAATTGGCATAAGCAGCTACTGTTCAGACGCCTCCCATCTGGCTGACAGCATTCATATTAATGACAATCATCAGAATAATAGTGTTTTTCCACTGTATTTCTAATAATATCAAGATGATGTGTGTAATAAGGTTTAAACACTTAAGCTAAACAAATTTTAAAAATTAATCCTGGTAGATCACGCTGACCTGTCCACTGGAAAAAGTAGATCTCTGGCCAGAAAAGTGTGGGCACACCTGGTTTAACGTGTTAAAGGCAGAGGGTGAAGGAGAGTTCAGAGAGTTCAGATCTATAACTACAGTGATAAAGTGAACTGCTACATCACACTAAATTATTCAACCACTACAGAAGCACATTGATCTGATGTATGAGACACTGTATTACATTAATACTACAGAAAAAGAAAGACACCGCTGCTTTTTCCTCTCCAAACTTATCCTGCAACCTTTCACATTAAAAGCAAATACAGGTCACTCACTAACATGAATGAGAACTGCCAATAAACTGTGAAGTGATCAGAACAGAAAATCAGAATTAAACAATGACTGTCACAGCCTCCTGAATTTGGATCCACTTTATTATTTATACATGATGACGTTCAGCAGAGCAGCCTGTCTTCACTCAGAGCTGCCAACGTGAAGGACATTACTTCATTACCTACTGCTTGACATCTCACACACATACACACACTTACACACACTTTCCCTGATCACTCTGACCTCAACGTCCCGCAAACTATAAACAGATTTGCAGAACTAAGCGAAAAATGAGTACAGACTGAGAAAATGACTCGGTCAAATAATTCACTTAAATATTTGACCTGCACTTAGTTCTTGAATCTATTTGTCTGAAGATGTGGAGCAGGCGTGCCCAATAAATCGATGGCACTACACTGGTAGATCTCCATGGAACACTAACGTGTTTTATACTTCCACCTGCTTATGACGCTTTTCTCCACCTGCCGGTGATTTATATTTATTAATCATCTTGGCAGTGAGTTTTCATTGGTTAAATTTTGTCACAAGACTTAAACAGGTCAGGGTTCACAGTGTCTTCAGAATGAGGATATGACATGCCATGCTGTTATCTTATAATTTCAGCTGGTTGTTATTCTTTGCTGTTACTTCTTGGAACGTAACACTTGTAAGTTATATTAATGTTTACAATGAATTATAATATTACAAGTGTAAGATTAAAGTTTTTATATATTGCATACAAATATTTGTTGTACAGCAATTAATTTACTGATACATGTACATTAATTGAAAGAAAATGTGTACCAAAGGGTTGTTACAACTGCCCGGGAGCAATGATGGTTAAGGGATTTGCTGAAGAACCCCACATTGGTAATTTCAGCGGAGCTGGTATTTGAACCCCCAAGTCTCAAATTGATAGTCCAACACCCCAACACCACATGAAAATAATGACGACTAGACATTGGTCCACCCTTACTGTAGATCATTTGAAAGCCTGTTTGTGATTTAGCATCAGCAGCTACTGTTCAGACTCCTCCCACCTGGCTGACAGCATCAGAATAGGAGTGTTTTTTTTTAGTGGATTGCCATGTATTGCCAATAATATCAATATGATGTGTGTAAAAAGGTTTAAACAAAACAAGCTATTAAAAAAATCTTCGTAGCTCACACTGACCTGTCTATTGGAAAATGTAGATCTCAAGCCAAAAATATGCGTGGGCACCCCTGATGCAGAGAAAGGTGAACCTGACTCCATCATCATCCCTACAGTGTGTTTATTCGTATTGTTTAACATAAGATCCAATCATATATCAGGTGAAAAAATGGAACATGACATGAGCCTTTTGCCACAGGAACCCTGCAACCAGCAACCACTGGAACATGGACTGGTATTTGGCCAAGTGGAAATTATATTCTGTACTAGAGTCAGGGGGG
>JAOUQT010342751.1:0-12777 GCA_025769995.1 Xyliphius kryptos | reverse complement strand
AAGTGCCTCTCATTTCTACCTGTTGTCTGTTCCATTCGCACAACAGCAAGTGAAACTGATTTACAATCAGTGTTGCTGCCTAACTGGACAGGTTGATTTCACAGAAGTGTGGTTAACTTGGAGTTACATTGTGTTGTTTAAGTGTTCCCTTTTTTTGAGCAGCGTATGACAAAGTAAGGAATAAAGTTACGTTTTTTTGTTTTTTCTTTGATGAAACATCACTCAGGGACTCTTAAAAAAACTTAACAAATAACTTTTTCCAGAAAACTTTGTACTTTAATGTACTAGAATGACTTTTATTTTGTTAAATAGTATGATATAAAAATTATATCAACAAAAATAAAAATATTGGATGGTTATTTTCATTGGGTCACATTACTAATTGTTGTAGTTTTACAAGTAGAATTGTTGATCGTTCTTGTTGTTTGGAAGAATTGCTCATGGCCTATTGTTATATCTCCTTGTTTTATTGTGGAACCATTCAGTATGGTGTTACTCAACCCATTTTAGTCTTATTTTATATCTGTCCCAACTTTTATTTTAAAAGTGTAGACATTAGATTTCAGTAAAATAGATTTCAGTAAAAGTCTGTTATTCAAAACAATACACATTTGTTATCCTTTTGTCTGTTAACAAAAAATGGATTCAACAAATTGGAGTTTTTATTTTTTACTGCATTTTAAAAAGTACCCTTACCATAGGGTTATAATCAGATGTGATGATGGTTTTGAAGACCCACAGACCCAACCACATAAGTAAATATCAACAGGAGACAAACTTTTGTTATGTCCGTGTGCAATCTGCCTGTGCATGATATTAAAAAATGGCTGTCACAACAATAGAAATCAATTCATTAATTTATCTTCCACATAAACCTTCAATAGGGTCACGGGGTTTCCCTATGCCTATTCACGGGAAAACGTCTGGCACTTGGAGATACACCCAGGACAGGGCGTCAATCAATCGCCGGGCATGCACTCACTCACACAGCCACACACACAAACACACACTATACGGGGCAATTAAGAGCATTCAATTTACCCTCAATCCATGTTTTTGGACTGTGAGAGGAAATTGAAGAACCCGGAAGAAACCCATGCAGATACAGGAAGAACATGGAAACTCAGATTGGGATTCGAACTAGGAATCCTCAGTATTGTAGAGGGGAACATGCTAACAACTAAGCCACCATGCCACCCGCCAAAAAGAAATCCTTTATCTTCATTTAACCAAAGCATTCATCCTTTTGCAATTTCCACAAGCACAGATTGATACTTAATTATCAAGGTGTATTAAAATACTCATAATAAAAGCCATGTGCACCTGTGCCGTTTGTGATAATAATTTAAAGGCAGTAATATCATACTCCTGTAGCATATCACCAAACATGGCCAAAAAATTGTTACCAAAATGATAGCTTTTTTTTATCTGTCAGTCTACAGATCTTTATGGCAGTACATAATGAGTCACTTATTTCAGTTAATCATGCATTGTGTCAATGTAGTGGGCAAAACCTTCAGTAAACCACTGTGGAAAATGATATGCATATAGATATTCCAAATATAATCCCCAGATGTTCTCTCACAGACTTTACAGTTTTATGTAAAACCCAGTGAGTGGGTTTTATTCAAATAACTTGAGATTCCAAATGTAACACAACTAAATATTTTTATTTGATTATCTTATTTTAATAAGAGAAACTGAAGGTTTAATTAATTTAATTTACACCTTGCATTTAGAATTGGTATTTAGCTCATATATTTAAATGTCATTAGCATTACAACTTTTTGCATTATCAAGAACAAATGATCCAAATAGACAAATGTACACTGAAAATAGGGGTTCAGTTACTGAGCTTTGTGAGTCTGTCTAGTCAGAACCCTCATTATTCAAACAGTTAAGTATAGATCTATTAAGTAGGATTTACACCAACAGAAGTGCAGATCCCTTAATGTTGTGCTGTAGTCTCCAGCATAATTAGTAAGTTTGATAGCACTGTACTTCTGCCTCACAGAAAGGTGGTCCTAAGTGTAATTACCAGTTTAAGTAAACGAAGGTCCTGTATGTTTCTCCCTGTGCCTGCAAGGGATTACACCCGAGATTTCAGTTTCCTCACATTTCGAAATCATGCCAACAAGTAAATAAGCGATGCAGATTTCACCCATGATTATATTGCCTGTAACCATTTCTAATGGGAAATCGCCACTATTGCTTTCCTGAGGGTAGACTAATAAAACAAAATATATATATATATATATAAAATAATGCAAGCATGGCACTGTAGCTTAGTGATTAGCAAGTTCACCCTCAGCGTTAGGGTGGAGCAAATTGGGTGGAGCTTCCATGTTCTTCCCATGTCCGCATGGGTTTCCTCCCACAGTCCAAAAACAAGGATTCAAGGTAAATTGAATGCTCAAAATTGCCCTGTATAGTGTGTGTTTGTGTGTGTAGCTGTGTGAATGTGTGCCCAGCAATAGATTGGCACCCTGTCCTGGGTGTATCTTCCCAGGGCCCAAAACGCTCTCCTCTGGATGGGCATGGGGAATGCCACCGAGGATTGAGTAAAGTAAAGGATTGAGCAGAATCTTAGAAACAAATTAATAAATGAATAATACAAGCTAAGTACTTTGGTAAGATTTTATACCTGACTGAAAATGTTGAATACTGTTAGCGTAATATTAAATTAAAGTTGTTCAGTTTCCTTTTTTGTCAGATCTAGGTTGAATATTTTAGCACTTAAAAAGTACACATTTGATCCAAGTGCAAAAATCCGACATCTGTTAAGGGCTTGGATGATCAGCAAATAGAAACTCATCTCATTATTTTCAATTAAATCGTATACTAGGGCTGCAGGGGGGGGGGGGTTCCCTATGCCCATCCAGGGAAGAACGTTTCAGGAAGATACACCCAATACAGGGTGCTGATCCATCACAGCCTCACTCACACACAGACAGACAGACACTATGAAGGGGGAAACTAAGACGAACACGAAAATTCCATCCAGATCGGGATTCAAACCTGGATCCCCAGCACTGAGGTGAGTGTGCTAACCACCAAGCCACCCGCATATTAAATCTTTAACTGTGCATTTTTAGGTTTAAGTACTCCCAAGCCCATTTGTCAATCTCCTACAAGTATAATTAAGCCATTTAGCCTGTAAAGACAAAGCTGTTGTTAGCTGCTAATTTACTCTCAATCTCAATGAGCTCACCTGTTACCAGGTAAACTGCTATTTGTGGAATCTTCCAGAACAATGCAATGATAAAATTTCCAATCTTATTCAGACTCTTTTTTATGAAGAATAAATGGTGCATATTTATAATAAAAAAATAAATATCACAAAATAAATACAATAAATCGTTAGTAGTTCTGTGGTGACTTTGAAGTGAAAGAAGTAAAATCTTTTGCATAGAAATAAAAACAACCACCAGTAATAAACCAGGCACTAGCACCAATTCTCAGTTTAAGGATTCATGAATACTTTCTTATTTTTATCACATGTGGTACATGAGACTGAGCCGAAATTATGGCTCACGGACCCAGTTTTACCCTATAAAATGCAAATATAGTAGCATATGAAATAGTGCAGAAACGTGTAATGAATGTAAACAGTAGCAAGATAGTAAACTTTTGTAGCCTGTAAATGAGGTAGAATAGATAAAATATTTTAGTGATGAGTGATGAGGTGTTCAGTGAGGGGAAAGTGTTCAGCCTCCCTGAAGTTCTGTCCTGCAGCACAGCATCGGCATCGCTTAGCGTTGCAGCGTGGGGTGGTATGCCGACACCATCAAAATGGAGATGTGGTAGGGGTGGGAGCAGGGGATGGCTCTGTTCGCATGTTTTAAGTTGGTGTAAACACGGTCGAGTGCATTATTTCCCCGCATTGGAATGTTTACATGTTGGTAAAACCTCAGTAGCGTGTTTGTTAGGTTTACATGGTTAAAAATCGCCCGCCATCATGTAAAATGCCTGCGAGCTGATGTTGTCATGCAGCTCTTTCAGCACATGATTAGCATTAGCATCCAGAGAGATGTAAACAGCAATAACAAACACCGCCGTAAACATGCAAGACAGATGGACCACACTTTACAGTCGGCGGCTCTGTAGGTTCAGAGCAGTGACTGTTTACCAACATGCAGTGGTAGCTGAGTGGTTAGGGTGTTGGACTATTAATCAGAAAGTTGTGGATTCATATCCCAGTTCCACTGTAGTTACCAATTTGAGTTCTTGAGCAAGACCCTTAACCCTCATTGCTCCAGGGTGCTGTATCAACCCTGTATTCTGATCCCAAAACAAAAAACAAGTTGAGATACTTGTAAGTTGCTTTGAATAAAAGTGTCAGCTAAATGTAAATGTAATGCAGTTTGTAAACCAACCTTTGTTTATGTAGACGCACAAGCCGCCACCTCAGGCTATCCCGACTGCTGGGTTCGGTCCGTTCAGAAAAGCTGTTTGCCAGGGAGCTGAAACGAAGAGTCTGGCATGCGTTCCTGTAGCCATGTTCCAGTGAGACATATCACAGAACAGTTATTCATCTCACCAATAACATTTAACTTCAACCGCAGAAGGTCCAGCTTGTTATCATCCAGTGAGAGGATTTTTAGAAATATTGCCCAAGTGAAAAGTATGAACATGAAGTGTGAGCCTGTACAGCACTTAATACACTGCTCAAAAAAATAAAGGGAACGCTTAAACAACACAATGTAACCTCCAGACCTCCATGGGATAATAATTTTGATTTACATTTTGATCATTTTTATGTTATTTTGTTCTCAATGCATTCCACTGTCTACTAAATAAAGATATTTCAACTGACTATATCTAAATCTATAAATATTTTATTCATTTAGATCTAGGATGTGTTCTTTTAGTGTTCCCTTTTTTTAGCTGTATATTTTTTGGACTTAAACATGTGTTTTTGCTTGAAAAAAGCATTTTTTGTTGCTACTATTGTTTTTATTATTAGTTTGTACATAATACCTCGGCAAACAGAGCAACTATATCTGCAATTTTTGATTCTGATTCTGATTTAAGACGAACACAAAAACGTTCGCTAAATAACAAGGAGATAGTAACTACTAAGTGCACTACGTAGGGCATATAAGTTTTTGTTTCATACTCTAAATAGTGCACTTAGAGAAGAAGACCTATTGAGACAAAGCCCGAACGGTCCCATGACTCTGATTGGAGGTTTTTGACCCAGAGGCTGCGTTTTATTTGGGTTGCCAAATTCGTAATATCTATCCAACTCTAACCATTGTTACCTTAAAGAATTACTTAAATGAATTACTTAAATATTTGTTTCATACTTTTCATAATACTACTATAATATGTGTATAATAATTGATTTATATTGTTGTTGATATTTAAATGTATTTCAACGCTTACAACAGGGTAACAAATTATTGGGATTTGGCAACCCTACATTCCAAACATTTTTGCTGACGCGCTGGAAACCGAATAAAGTAGTCTACTAAATACGTAAGTTGTTTAAAGTCATCCTTCCCCTTGTTTTTCAGTTTTAACATAGTCCTTTATTAAAAGTACAGTCTCGTGGTTGAGTTATTGAGGAGTCAGTGGTTGTTTTTTAGTTGCCAACACGATACCTGCAGAGTGCACACCTGTAAAACATGTTATAAACGTGGCTTTTCCGTGGATTTTCATTAAGTATCTATAATTAATGCGTTTCAAATAAGTTGTAGGGCACAACGACTTACTATTTGTGTATATAGTTTTTATAGAGTAAAGATTTTAAAAAGAAAAAAAACCCATAATATTGGCGTAACTCAGATTTAATCGTTCCTTGGGGGGGGGGGGGGGTTGTTATAGTTTGAGACTTCCACATGACTGTAACTGTTTAACTACAAAAAACAGAAGATTTAATGCAAACTCTAAATCAACTGCTGTCCATCAATTTTGAACAGAGATGCACACAACATATTACATTTTAGGGTGAAATTACATTCGTATCAATGCGTAATATACAATACAATCATTTCCTGATGTTTTTTATGTGTGTTCTGTAATTTGTCCACTAGATGGCAGCAATTGATAGCTATAGAAACCAGAAACTTGTCATACAGGATATCTGTTCACTTTGAAAACCGGGCTTGATTACATCGCCAGAGACCAGTTTATTCGAGATTTTGCATTCGATAATTGCATTTATGATTTTTTTTTTTAGTTATAGTTTGTTTGTTGAAACATTTTATAAAAGCAATAAGGCATGAGAGGGTTTGCATTGTGAATAAATCACAGGAAAGAGGTGTAACTGTTGCTCCGCTATGCGTCCTGCCTAATAACACCTCTTTCCTGTGATTTATTCTTTATTGCTTTATTGTTTTGCCTCTGATCCAGAGCATAAACTTGCCTTACACAAACCCTGTTCTGAGCATTCAGCTTCCCTCACACCATTAGCCATGTGCCACCATCAGTATCTCCAACCATTTGTGATTCAGTCGTAGGAAGTTCAGCAGTACCTTTAACGGCTCTGCTTCCAATGCCAGGTTGAGCCTTATTAGTTTCCTAGGCAGTCTATCTAAGGTAACAAGCCTCTTACTTTAGTATGCAGGCACTCCCATGACAAAGTGATAAAGTGATTCATTTTGCCTACTGTGCTTTCACACAGAAAAATTTGTCCTCCACATTTAACCCATCCGTGCAGTGAAACACACACTGGTATCACGTGCCCGGAGCGGTGGGCAGCCTTTTTATATGGCGCCCGCAGAGCAATTGGGGTTGGGTGCTTTGCTCAAGGGCACTTCAGCCATGGTACTTGGTGGGACTGGGAATCGAACCGGCGACCTTTAGGTTGCAAGGCTGGTTCCCTAACCACAAGCTTACAACTGCCCCTTGAGGCATTCTTGTCTGGATAGGCATGGGGAACTGCCCCACAACACTCATAGAGGACTAAGTGAAAGATAATGAAGGAATGAATAAAAAAATAAATAAAAAAAAAGATAAAATAATTTTGTAACTTGTTCCTTATGATTGTCTTAAATGTTACATCTTGTCTCTAAACTTGTAGTCAAAGCAAATAAATTCCTTGTTTCCCCCATAGTATACACTTTTAATCAAATTAATAGTAAATAATATTCATCAGGTTGTCACAAAAGTAAAAATTTGAAAATAACCTGCAGGAGTAGACAGTCTCGCCCTCTTTAAATACACGTCCACATTGCTGGGAGGATGAGCTGATGCTTTTTTGCTTCAACTTCTCCAGACCGACACATGGCTCCTCCCCGAACAACAGGAACTGGAGAGGTTGTAGGACTCGTACTTGCACTCGTTCCTCCTCCTCCGCTGGTTGGGACTCAGACTGCAAACAATAAATTTGGGGGACCTGCTCCGCCAAGTATCGCAAGATAAAAGCCCGCTGATCTGGTGCATTCCTCCATTTCTAAATATAAAAAAGGGTTTGTAAAACACTGGTACAACTGATATTTTCCAAACACATCAGTTTCCTAAAAAGCATTTATACATGTTTAGTATATGAAAAGAAACTAACATGTACACACATGACTAAGACAAAAGACGCCACGATTCCTAATCTTTAGATAATCTAGTTTAACAATTTTCCTCATAGTTTTGTGTTTTATTTACATTGTCGAGTTACATAGTTGACATGTTTAGTGCTTCCTTTTGTATGAATGGATATTTTCCAGGTTGGAAGGATCTCATGGAGTTTGTTAACTGTTTCATTATTTTATTTTGCAATATGTCTGTTACGTATGTATTAATTGTAGGTTTTGTCTGTTAAAGGGATGTGAATTTTGTGACTTTTCACTGCTCTTCTTTTTGCAAATCCTCCAGCCTGTTTGTTTCCTCTCATCTTGTCTTGCCCTCTAGCAATCTAGCAAAGGAAGTTTGTATATTTGTGTTACTGGAGTATGTTTATTCTTACTAGAATGTCTAACAATATAAGCAAAAACTAATAATAAAGAAAAAAAATAAAAAAAAAAACAAAAAAACAAAACAAAAAAAAAAAAAACTTTCCAGTTACAGACACAACAACCACAAACATACCAATATGATTACATGTCTATGACCTACAAGCGTTATAATCTACTATTAATAGGTCCAAATCTACATCTAACACATAACCACATGACCAGAGTTTTGAATATATAACCACACCTCCAGAGATTAATCTATATAACAGCAAGATTAGAGATATCAACACAATCAGAGCCGCGCAGCTAATTACATGACGTGTATAAACACCACATCCAAGTCTATAATTTTAAATCCAACATTGTATCTGTAAAACTACATGAACACGTCACATGCACATTTATCTGTATAACCCCACAAGGAGTGCTAAATTTAAAAAACCTACATGATTGGATATTTCTAATAACTACACAAACATAGACATGTATATAACCACAATCTATAACTGATATTTTGGATTGACGCCGACGCTCCAAAGTTTTGTCTCACTTTGCATTCTTTTGTAAAACATAATGTAGACATTTCCAAGGTCCGGCCCGCGAGACATGTCAGATTCCAAACGGGTTTATGATTATGTTATTTGTGTCTAAGATTATCCATGCTGCAATGTAGGCTGACTCCGTGACTGTTAAGAAGCAGTTCTCTATAGACTTCTTTGCAGTTTGACCCACATACTTATGGAAATAAAACATCTTTTCTTTGGCTGGTATGGTCCTCCTGTCAATAAGAGTCTGAAAGTAAGCCTTCCAGTAATGGTATCGGAATGGGTTATTGGTCACATTAATGGTTCAAGTGAAAGCATCTGGATGACAATTGTGGATTTTGTGAGTGCTCTGGCATGAGCTACCGAGGGATCTTCCACTGGAATTGTTACAGATTATGGTGGGCTTACTTTCAGTTTAATTTCCCTTCTACTGTTCACATGAACAGGTTGATGAAGCAGCTCACTTATGTCCTCATTCAAGCATTGACTCCTTTTGGACGTAAGCATTTGCTTTGTTCATATACTTGCTGCTGTGTCTTAGCAGCCTTTAGTTTTTTAATCATCTCCAGATGTATTTTTCTGAGCTTGGCTTCTAGCACTCTTTGTTTCTTTGCATTTTCAGCTTCCTGGTCAGCTTTTGGACAGCTAGCTTCAGCTTCCAGCCTTTGCAGTTCTTCTGTCGATCTTGCTCTAACATTACCTGCAAGGTAGCGTCATTGGCAGCAGCTTCAGTTGCACTCCTTCTTCTAACAGAAGGTCGCTTGGAACAAACTACAGTCTCGGTTTTGCAAGAGCGAATAATCGTCTTTGTTGACCTAGTTTTCATGACCGTGACCCTTTGTTGAGTCTACAATTGGTATCGCTTGCTGACCATCCTCTATGTCACTGCCGTACAGACATCAACTCTACAATGTGTTTCACTGTCAGGAGTGCTTATTTATCTCAAGTCGTCAAAAATATCCATGCAGCTTCAGGCATTCTTCACCTTCGTGACATTCTCATTTAACAAGTCGACTGTGCACGCTACACTTAATATTTGATCGACTTCCACTGTGACTTCTTCCAAGTTCTAATACTGTCTATCGAAACAACATTCACTACTTCTTACTTGCGAGTCGTGCAACTTTTGACCTTTTGCCGTCTTTGTGCAGCTCCTTTGTCTTTTGTTAGCTCTTGTGGTGGGATTGAATCATCTCTGATGGTCATTGTTAGGTTCCTGCTTTAAGAGTGTGCAGCTCTGCTGTGTATGTCCATCGGCACTCTATCACTGATACCTGTTCTTCAGTAACTGTAAATTGTGATCTCTTGTTTTGTTTCCTCAAGCACTAAGTTCAATGACAGCACAACTGTTCTTAATGATACTGACTAGGTTTATTACTGAACTGAAAACTAAGATAAATAACAGTCTTAATAGTGACTTTTTCTTCATTTAACCACATGAATTTAAATCTTAACTTTAGACACATCACGAAATTGCACATTTATTCTCATTAATAATAGTAAATGAAATCTTTAGGTAGGCACAAACAACATTAAAACAGAAAACAAACCTCATTGGCTGCATTATATAACATGTATTTGCTCCCGACACGTTAAAAGGCCTTGGAATCTTTACAAGTTTTAAAACTTTGGAACCCGAACATTTTAATATAAACTTTTTAGTTAGGGGGGTATATATGGCTAATATTTTACTGCTTTTTATATCCGTTGCGAGAGATAAACTACTATAACACGGCTAAATAAGTAATAAAACATGAGAATTTATGGGGGAGTGGTGGCTCAGGGGCTAGGGCGTTGGACCATCAATCTAAGGCTTGGGGGTTCAAATCCCAGGTCCACTGAAGCTACCATTGTGGGTCCTTGAGCCTTAACCCTAATTGCTCCAGGGTCCTGTTTCAACCCTGTGTTCTGACCCCAACCAAGCTGGGATATTTGTAAGTCGATTTGGATAAAAGCGTCTGCTAAATAACTAAATGTAAATGTAAATACATGACATATTTTGGATAATCGAAATGTTACTTCTAACGACACGTGCCAAAATAAAAAAAATGGCAGGTTTCTATATTTGTCCTAAATGTTTATCCATGGCTTTTTTTTTCCTTTTTTGGCTAATAAAATCCTTAATTACAAAAAAAAAATAAGACGTTTAGCTAGACACATCAATGTACCGTATTCTGTATGCCGCTCTGAAAGGAACACCACAAATCCAGAATGTTGGGGTTGTAGTGCACTATTTATTGAATAATACTACAGCACTGACACACTATAAAGTGCACTATATCTGTAATAGAGAGCTAGTCCAACTGCAGCCACTTGACCCTCTGATTAGTTTGGAATTTGAAACACAACCAATACCATTCTAGCTAACAGCGGAACAAAAACAAGTATGACAACAATCCTGCAAAGAAATGTGAATGGCATTCAAGGCTTTCTTAAAATCACAACGGATACGGTTCGCTTGTATACAGAAAGCACACAAAAGCCAAATAAGTGGTAGAAATAAAAACGCATGCTATATGTTTACCCTGAACAACTGCAGCCCCATCACGGATTCTTCTCCTTCCGCCATGTTCAACAGCGCACGCTATTAGAATGAGGTCACGGCGCATGCGCGATTCACCACACTGTTATACCGAGTCTTTCTTACTAAATATTTATTTGTGAAAAACATATATATTTTATTCCTTAGAATGAACTCTAAAATAAGGTAAAGTTTTACAAAATGCACATAGTATTTCGTTAAAATTCATTCATCATCAAACACAGAGCCCCACGTTTGATCATACCTCTTGGTAATACATTTTTTTGATAGCACCAAATCAATTCTTACATTTTGCTTTACGAATTTTAAATGACAGGAAAAGCTAAAGTACTTTGTCGCATGGTGCAAGCGGAATCATCTTTAGCTCAGTGTGACAAAGGCACTGACCACTGTGTGTTCAATAGTCTCGGTGTGGACACGGTGGAGCACTACAAGTATCTGGGAGTGTACATAGACAATAAACTAATGGGGTTAAAACACAGAAACTCTCGACAAGAAGGGCCAAAGTTGACCCCCCTTTTTGAGATGTCTGAGGGCCTTCAAAATCTGCAGGACTATGCTCAGTGGTGGCAAGTGTTATCCTTTATGCTGTTGCATGCTGGGGCAGCAGGTTGAAGGTGGCAGATGCCAACAGATTGAACAAACTGATCCATAAGGTCCGGTTGTGGAGCTGGACTCGCTGACAGCAGTGTCAAAAAGGAAGATGCTGTCTAAGCTGAGAGCCATCACGGATAATGTCTCCCACCCACTGTATGACATACTGGTAAGATACAGGAGCACGTTCAATCTAAGACTCATTCCACCCAAAAAGCACCACAGGAGGTCATTCCTACCTGTAGCCATCAAACTGTGTAATCAAACTTATAATGTAACTCCTCATTTAATGTTCAATAATGCAACTTATGTGCAATATTGCTTCAAATTATAAACATTAAAGTAGTTATGATTCAAATGTGCAATATTATATTGGTAAACTAATAGCTACTTCACATCAGCACTATAACTTACTTTACATTGCCACTTAATTTAGTATTTTGTAGTTTAATTTTGCATTATTATTACAGAAGTTACATTGTCCTTTACTTTTCACTCTTCTTTTGTAGATAATAACACAACAAATGGAGCATCTGCGAGAACGTTAATTTTTCCCCTCGGGATTAATGAAGTATTCTGATTCTGATTAAATTATACTTTTTTGTTATTTTTGTTATTTGTTACTTGTTGCTGTACATGAATATGGAAAATTCAAAAAAGGTTGACAAACATTAAGATACCACAATGAAGTAAATAACTAATCCCTGTGCACTTGAAAAGTGTTTTACCTTGTCAACTGCATCATTGCTGATTTAAATACTTTATGCTAAAAATTCTAACTTCTTGTCAAAACATCTTAAAATCAACAAATATAACCTGTGATAAACCACACAAAGCCATGCAAAGGATAAAAAAAGAATGCAGAAAGATCAGTGACCAATTAAAAACAGTGGGAAACAAATTGAAGCATTAATCATTAGAAAGATGCATAGTAGCAATATAAGGGGAGTAGTCGCAGTAGCAGGTCTCCTAAAATGATGTCGCACAGTTGCTAGTGCAGTATCACTTTGAAAAACATGTGTTTCAGATGGAAGTGTTGCACACAATTTATTTCTTATCTCTTTAGACTTGATCATGTCTGTAGCTCTCATACTGTCCATTTTTAAGTTGTGTTTTGTACAATGTGGAGCATTTGTGTGTGTGTGTGTGTGTGTGTGTGTGTGTGTGTGTGTGTGTGTGTGTGTGTGTGTGTGTGTGTGTGTGT
>JAOUQT010342742.1:0-12778 GCA_025769995.1 Xyliphius kryptos | reverse complement strand
ACAGACAATCGAACGTAGGAAAGCGAGAACACGTTGGTTTTTCCAAGTACATGGTAGGTAACCACGGCGCCAAGTTTTAGCCTTGTAGGTACTTGCCAAGCGCCAATCCATCCGCGGTGTTGCGTTCGATTGCAAAAACGAACGGACAATCAAACGTAGGAACGCGAAAACTCGTTGGTTTATCCAAGGACATGGTAGGTAACCACGGCGCCAAGTTTCAGCCTTGTAGGTATCAGGAAAGACCCCAAACTGGAGGGGTCTTACGTTCGATGGCGGTTTCGAATGGACAATCAAACCTAGGAAAGCGAGAACCCGTTGGTTTTTCCAAGGACATCGTAGGTAACCACGGCGCCAAGTTTTAGCCTTGTAGGTACTCGCCAAGCGCCAATCCATCCGCAGTGTTGCGTTTGATGGCGATAACGAACAGACAATCGAACGTAGGAAAGCGAGAACACGTTGGTTTTTCCAAGTACATGGTAGGTAACCACGGCGCCAAGTTTCAGGTCCTCAAAGATCTCAATGTGACAGTTGCGGTGTCTTGGGTTGGACGGTTCATTGAGCCGATGCCGGATTTGTGAGCGTGACGTTTATTGTCGTAATTTCAGTCCCGCACCACAATAAGCCGACTGGCCGTTTATCCGAAGTGGGAAAACTACGGACTGAGAATCTTCGGATTCATTCACCCCGCAGTGAGTGGTGAGTTCCGCTTGGAGAAGAACCTACGTGAACATGCTAACCCAGGCACCGTTAAGGTGCTGACTCTCATCTTATGCTGGTCTTCATCAGGTGAATACATTTTTGCCATTTCTTCGGACGAAAACTCCGAGCTCTGGCTGAGTGAAGATGAAAGTCCCAAGAACATCAAACTCCTCGCCTACCTGGGAAAAGTAAGTGTCCGAGATCACGGAACACGAAGGTTTTAGGAAGTGTTTAAGACAACACCCCATAGAGACCCATGCATGGACAATGGTGAGACACTAGGGGTAGACCATGTCCCCTACCTGCTGGGTTGTCGCTCAGCCACTAAGGCAATTTCTGGAGTTAATGTGGCGTCTTACTGCACACCACCCCCAACAGGGAATGTTGTGTCTTATGGCTCTGTGCCGCCTAAAGGTGTGAGATCCATCACAGTCAGTATGTCTGTCGACGGGTGTCCACACGCCGGTGACGTAACGATAACACGGTTCCTTCCTCAGACAGGAAAGGAGTGGGCGGCACCCGGAGAGTACGAGAAGTTTTCATCTCAGACATCACAACCCGTTCAGTAAGTAACATCATTTCATAGATGATAGATTCTTCTGTGTCGGTTCTCAAGGCTTTGATCTCCTGCTTTCTCACTTGTTAGGTTGTTCAAAAACGAACAGTATTTTTTTGAAGTTCTCTACAAACAGAACGAGGGAATGGACCACATCGAAGTCGCCGTGAGTTCCTTACTCTTTTTTTTATTTAACATCTGGGTGGAGTTTCCATGTCTTCTCCATTAAGAAACCGTCTTGGTTTCCTCTAGGTTCTCCAGGTTCCTCTCTGAGTCCATAAACATGGAACCAAGGTCACTGAGATGTTCCAAATTGCCCCTATGAGTGGTGTCCAGTGATAGACTGGCACCCTGTCCTGGGTTCACCATGCCCATCCATGGGAATCTCCATCTGGGTGGAGATTCCTTGTCTTCTCCATGGAGAAACCGTCTTGGTTTCTTCTAGGTTCTCCATGTTCCTCTCAGAGTTTGGATGTTCTAAATTGCCCCTATGAGTGGTTCCTAGTGATAGACCAGCACCCTGTCCTGGGTATATCTGCCCACCCCCCAAAACGTTACCCGCTGGACGGGCATGGGCGTAATGATGTCTTGTTTTCCTTTTTAAAAGTTTGATTTTTTCCTTCAGTGGCGTCTCAACAACGAGGACAGCAATTTCGAGGTCATCACGTCAGAATTCCTGTCCCTGTACACGGGTACGTCGGGCGCATGGCGGTCAATGGCGTCAATCAGAATCCCGTCCGATTAAGGCCATGAACAGGTTTCCGTTCTGTGTACAGATGAATCCTCCATGAACGTGATGGATACCCACCACATCCCCCAAACGGCAGCAATCCAGAAACTAACTCCTAAATCCAGCTCCAAGGACGAGGACATGACCAGAGGAGATCCCCGAGATTTCATGTACCAGAGTAAGTGCTTCACACTGCATTCATATTCTTGGCTTGGCCTCCATGTTCCCATTTCCTGTCACATGACAGCTATGAACCAGAGCTCTCACTCGTCTTCCAACAGTTCCTCTGCTGGAGGACACCAATCTGGAGAACATCTTTCCTGAATGTGATTATAAACCCATCTATATATTCGACAACGCCACCATTGAGAGATACGAAGGTATCAATCATGTGAGTACATCATTCGTCACTAGAGGGCAGTGAACGAGTCGGGGTGTGTTTAGGAGAGATGGATTGAAGGTAAGAGGGGGCGGATCCAGAGATTGTCCTGTAGGTCCGAGTCAGAGCCTTGTACTGAATGCTGCAGCTAGAGGGACCCAATGGAGAGGGAGGAGGAAGTTCTGAACCAGCTGTAGAGGCCTCCCTATCCCACCAAGAACCATGGTTGACGTGCCCTTGGGCAGGGCACCCTACGCCAATTGCTTTTTTTAGGAGGGCGGATTGGTTTCCCATGCCCAACCAGAGTAGAATGTTCCAGTTGCTGGGCAGAGACATTAAGGACGGGACATTCAGTTCACCTTGGAAACCGTAGAACCCGAAGAAACCTGACTTGGGAAGAACGTGGAAACTCCACCAATCGTAGGCTCATGGTTAAGGAACCAACCTTGTGACCTGAAGGTCCCTGGTTCAACTCCCTACCCCACCAAGAACCATGGTTGACCTGCCCTTGGGCAAGGCACCCTACGCCAATTGCTTTTTTAGGAGGGCGGATTGGTTCCCCATGCCCAACCAGAGTAGAATGTTCCAGTTCCTGGGCAGAAACTCTCAGGACGGGACATTCAGTTCACCTTAGATCACCCTGGAAACTCCACCAGTCGTAGGCTTGTGGTTAAGGAACCAACCTTGTGACCTGAAGGTCCCAGGTTTGACTCCCTACCCCACCAAGAACCATGGTTGACCTGCCTTTGTGCAAGGCACTCTACCCCAGTTTGTTCCCACTGCCTCACTTGGTGTGTGTATGTGTGTGTGTCACTTGAAGAATGCATTGTGGGAAAGTTTGGTTGGTTCATCAGATGTTTCCTTGTTCAAAGGTTCGGTACTCCTCCGTCTACCCCAACGACTACACGAGACTCGTACGAGAGGACACAACGGAGCAGCTCTGCTTTTACCGGAAGGACGAAGCCTACGATACCGAGGAGGGGTAAGGAAACGTACGGTCACCATAGCGCCACCAACAGAGCGGTGAAGTCGTCATCTCTGTATTCATTATGATCTCGTGTGTTTATAGAGAAGGATTTAGTCCCTATCTGAAAATCGAAGACACCCAAGAAGAGAAACAGGAAGCGCCCAAAGGTAACGTGATGAGTTTATTGTTTTAAAACGACGAAATTTATCTTCGGTTGGTGGAAAATGTTCAAGCCTGTGGCTCAAGAAACCAAAGGGAAGTCCAAATCAGTAGGACCGTCTTTATTTAAGGAGGAACAGGAGGAGCTGCCAGAGCCCTACCAAATGATCTCCAGCAGGCCACAAATGGTCAGAAACCGAGTCCATGAGGATGCCATGAGGGCCCGACGTCCACAGACGGGGCTTGTGCTCGCATCCCGATACCGTGCAGGACTCTTGAGAACACCAGGACTGGCAAATTCGCCACTGGTGCCCTGTGCTCTCCACAGATGACCGCAGGTTCACACTGAGTCTGGAGACCGGCGGTGGGACTACTGACTGTATTCCACCCTCCCGAACCAAGTAGGAACCAAGCAGAAACCAAGAGGAACCAAGGAGAAACTGAGTAGAAACTGAGTAGAAACCAAGAGGAACCAAGGAGTAACCAAGCAAAACCAAGAGGAACCAAGTAGAAAACAAGAAGACCAAAGCAGGAGGACAGAGTCACAGGCTGTTTTGGTTCTGGAACCTTTTCTGTGTAGAGTATGTGGTTTGTTTGTTTGTTTCGTTGGAGTTTGTGGTTTAACTGAAACGGTTTCTAACAGAGGTGGTAAATCCAGAGGCCGAGCAACCGAAACCCAAGTCCCCCAAATGGAGGCAGGTGTTCGACGTGAAGCCAGTGGACTTTCACTCCAAACAAGGTGACTTCTGCGTGCGCACCTGCAAACGAGCAGGAAACATCATCGTGGTGAAGAAGGAGGTCATGCCCGTGGTGGAGGCCTTCACCAAACAGCTGCAGTCTGTGAGGAACAGGTGAGTGGTGGCTCCATGCAGGAGCTCCTGGGTCTTACTGAGGTTCAGGGAGAGGAGGAGCTCAGTCTGCGGTTGTGTACACAGTGACCTGGTCCTGAAGAACATCTTAAACATGGAGAAGAAGGCAAACCTGACGTTGGGGAGTCGCTACCTCATAGAGCTGGAGATGGAGGACCGTCACGGCCAGAACTTTCTCATCTCAAAGTACGTTTTCACCTCCAGTAAGGAGAAGACCGGAGTCCTGCCCTCGCTCTGCAGCCCAAAGGGGGTCACCTGGAACCGGACCACCATGGTCAACATCATTCTGGCAGGTGGGCTTCACTTTCTGTGTAATAGAATAACATAGCAACCAGGTGTAGTACCCTAGCAACCACCTGGAACTTCTTAGTAAGCTACCTACCAACACCATAGCAACCAGGTGTAGTACCCTATCAACCACCTGGAACGTCTTAATAGCTACCTACCAACACCTTAGCAACCAGGTGTAGTACCATAGCAACCACCTAGAGCTTCTTAATAGCTACCTACCAACACCTTAGCAACCAGGTGTAATACCCTAGCAACCACCTAGAACTTCTTAATAGCTACCTACCAACACCTTAGCAACCATATGGAATGACTTAGCAAACACCTACATGCACCTTAGCAACCAGGTGTAATACCCTAGCAACCACCTAGAACTTCTTAGTTAGCTACCTACCAACACCATAGCAACCAGGTGTAGTACCCTAGCAACCACCTAGAGCTTCTTAATTGCTACCTACCAACACCCTAGCAACCATATGGAATGACTTAGCACACACCTACATGCACCTTAGCAACCAGGTGTAGTACCCTAGCAACCACCTAGAACTTCTTAATATCTATCAACCAACACCATAGCAACCAGCTGTAATGTCTTGATAGCTAGCTACCGACACCTTAGCAACCATATGGAATGGCTTAGCATACACCTACCGACACCTTAGCAACCATATGGAATGGCTTAGCATACACCTACATGCACCTTAGCAACCAGGTGTTATACCCTAGCAACCACCTGAAACACCCTAGCAACTAAGTATATAAATTCTGGTTTACACTTTTCTTTAGAAGACACCAAATACATTTTTTGTAATTCTATAATACAATCCTGCCGTCTGCACAGCGAATAAACAGATTCAATGTCAAATGACACACACACACACACACACACACAAAACCACAGACAAACAGGAAATTAAATTGACGATCAAACGGGAATAAACTGGTAAGGCGGGTTTAAATCGGTATGAGGAGAACATGTGATAGAGATGCAAAGGGAAACAGCAAGAACGAGACAAATAAACCAAATGACCTGCGACTAACTACACAGATATGCAGATGAAACGAAACCAAACCTGAGATTGACATGCTTATTTTCTGTGTCTCCTTCCAAAACCAGTGAGGAACCAGGGCAGATGGGTGAGGCACTTTATTAAAGAGATGGAGAACATATACAAAGCGACAGGGGACAAAAACTTCAACGTCATCATCATCGACTTCAGCAGCAATGACATCAACATCAAAGAGGAACTACAGAATGCAGACTTACCCAGGTAGCATCTCCTCTTACGTTCACCACGGTCCACCATACACCACTTCTGCAGATCCTAAGCAACGTCCAAAACCCCCACTATACTGTTAGCCACCTTAGCAACCGCATTTACCTACCTGCACTTTAGCAATAGCCTAGCAACCACCTAAAACATCTTAATAGCTACCTACCAACAACTTAGCAACCATAAAACCTTCAGAGACAACCTTCGAACACATGCTCTCCGTTGTTCTCAGTTGCGTACTTCACGCAGTGTGTGTACACCATACTTCAGAGTATGCCTTGACTCTCATATGTGCTTAAGTGCCATCCCATTCCTAATCCATCCAAAGATATTCTATGGGGTAAAGGTCAGGACTCAAGAGTTCCTCCACAGCAGACTCTGTCCTCCAGGTCTTTATGGACCTTGCTTGGTGCACTGGTGCACCGTCATGTGGAAGGGGCCGGGGAAGGGTTCCCACAGAGTTGGGAGCCTGGATTTGTCCAGGATTTCTTGGTCTGCTGAAGCATTCAGAGTTCCTTTCACTGGAACCAAAAGTCCTTTAGAACAACCCCCCTCCACCAGACAAGTAGCGTTCTCCTGGCCAGCTACAACTCTTCTGAGAAGGCTGTCCACAAAGTTTAGGAGTGTGTTCATGGGAACTCTTCCAGAAGTACGTTTGTAAGGTTGGACGAGAAAGTCAGGTGCTCAAAGATGTTCTATGGGGTTAAGGTCAGGACTCAAGAGTTCCTTCACACCAGACTCTGTCCTCCAGGTCTTTATGGACCTTGCTTGGTGCACCGGTGCACCATCATGAGGAATGGGCCAGGGAACGGTTCCCACAGAGTTGGGAGCCTGGATTTGTCCAGAATTTCTTGGACTAAGGGTCCTGAAGAACAACTCCCCCCCCCCTCCACCAAACTCGTCCATCAGATCGCCAGATGGAAAAGCGTGATTGGTCACTCCAGAGAACGCGTCTCCACCACTCTAGAGTCCAGTGGGGGCGTGCTTTACACCACTGCATCCCACGCTTGGTGCTGTACGGCTTGGGTGAAGCTGCTGGTCCATGGAAACCCGTTCCATGAAGTTCTCTGCACACGTTCTTGAGCTCATCTGAAGACCATATGAAGTTTGGAGTTCCATAGTGATGGACTCTGCAGATAGGTGGCAACCTCTTCGCACTCCGCCGACCCCACGCCATCAGTTCACGTGGCCTGAGTTGCTGTCGTTCCCAAACACTTGGAATATTTAGGAGCGAGGAAATTACCCGACTGGATTTGTTCCCCAGGGGGCGCCCTATTACAGTTCCCCGCTGGAATTCACGAAGCCCCGTAGAGCGAGACATTCTTTCAATGTTTGTAAAAACAGTCCGGATGCCTAGCTGCTTGATTTTATACCCCTGTGGCCATGGAAGGGATTGCAACCGATCGTAACATACTGATCCCGTTTGTTTGGTTCATTCACAGCTACAGGTTTAAGAATCTGGCGGGAAGCTTTTCCAAAACCTTGGGGATTCAGGTTGGAGTGAACATGGTGCAGGTAAGATTGGCAGCACGGTAATTATACGGTTGTTTCGGGGTATTTGAACGTTTGCTTCCTCCTCTCCAGGACGACAACAGCATCGTGTTCATGGTGGACCTTCACATCCACTTTCCTCCGTCGATAATAGACTCTGTGCGTAAACACTGCGTGCAGGGGAAAATGGTCTTTGCACCCGTGGTGATGAGACTGGACTGTGGAAGCACCTTAGACGAACCCAGAGGTATGGAACACACCACACGACAGATACATGGGCTGGAGGTCATGGAGGTCATGTTCATGAGTCCACCATCAGGAGAACGCTGAACAGTTTCCAAAAGGCACACCCATCCTAATTTAACCGTGATGTCACAGGTTTCTGGGAAACTGAAGGCTACGGACTGGTTGGCATCTACAAATCGGACATGGATCGGATCGGAGGAATGAATGTCAAAGATTTCACCTTTAAATGGGGAGGAGAGGACTGGGAGCTGCTGGACCGGTGAGTACAGACCTGATGTCATCAGAAAACTCCTGGTACCAACAGTTATAAAAATACACAAACCAGTTATTGGATAACTTGATGACGTTTTAAATGAAATTCATATGGTGGGAGTTGGGGCTACGGAGTCCACGCGCTCGCTTTCTTACGGAAATTTATCGGTGGGTTTCCAAGGACATGATGAGGAATGACGAAGCCGAGTTTCAGGTTTGTAGGTAGTGTCCAAGACGCCAATCCATGCGAGGTGTTGCGTTCGATGACGATAGCGGATGAACAATCGAACGTTGGAAAGCGAGAACATGTTCGTTTTTACCAAGGACATGCTGGGTCATCATAGTTCCAGGTTTAAGCCTGGTAGGTGCTCGGGAAGACCCCGATGTGACGCTGGAGGGGTCTTGGGTTCGATAGGGATATTGAACGTACCGTCAAATGTAGGAACGTAAGACGAACTTAGTTTTTCCAAGGACTCTTGAGGCCAAGTCTCAGCCTTGTAGGTACTTGGGAAGACTTTGATGTGACGCTGGAGGGGTCTTGGGTTTGATAGCGATATTAAACGTACCATGGAATGGCGGAATGTAAGACGTACTTAGTTTTCCCAAGGACTCTTGATGCCAAGTCTCAGCCTTGTAGGTACTTGGGAAGACTTTGATGTGACGCTGGAGGGGTCTTGGGTTCGATAGCGATATTGAACGTACCATGGAATGTCGGAACGTAAGACGAACTTAGTTTTTCCAAGGACTCTCGATGCCAAGTCTCAGCCTTGTAGGTACTTGGGAAGACTTTGATGTGACGCTGGAGGGGTCTTGGGTTCGATAGGGATATTGAACGTACCGTCAAATGTAGGAAAGAAAAAAGTACTTAGTTTCCCAAGGACTCTTGAGGCCAAGTCTCAGCCTTGTAGGTACTTGGGAAGACCCCGATGTGACGCTGGAGGGGTCTTGGGTTCGATAGCGATATTAAATGTACCGTCAAATGTAGGAAAGGAAGAATTACTTAGTTTCCCAAGGACTCTTGGGGGCAAGTCTTAGCCTTGTAGGTACTCAGGAAAGCGGGAGATTAGTGACTAGTCAGGCGGTCATTGAGGGCTTTGGCATCAACCCTGAGACTAGAACCAGAACCGAGACTGTGAAGCTGGTCATCCCATCCATCATGCCCTTCTGGTTGAATAATTCCACAGACCTGGTCCAACATAATGGAGTAAAATGTTTGAGAAATGTTGGGCTATCAATCTGAAGGTTGTGGGTTTGGGTTGCCCTTAACCCTCATTCCTCCTGGGTGTTGCCTCAACTCCGTGTTCTGACCCCGTGTCCAGTTGGGATACTTGTAAGTGGCTTTGGATAAAAGTGTGACCAAATGTCTCATGCTCCTCCTCTTCATCCACCACAGAATCGTCCTGAACAAGCTGGAGGTGGAACGGCTGAACCTCAGGAACTTTGCCCACTTCTTCCACTCCAAAAGAGGCATGTGGAACAAAGATATATAACGGCTCTCAGAACCGGACCGGATGACTGGATCACGACGAGGGCGGCATCAGAGCATCCCGATGATACGTCCATCACACGGCGGGTCTCATTCCGCACGCCGTGGTCAATTGCGTTCCTCCAACAGCTTGAACACTTATTAGACTTGGCCAAGGGTTTTCCAAGGGTTTTACAAGGGAAGCCCTTCGGATGACTTGGGGGCAATGTGGGAGTGGTAGCTCAGTGGTTAGGGTGTTGGAGTATCAATCCAAAGGTTGAGGCTTCAAATCCCAGATCCATCAACATGGGTACTTGGGCAAGACCCTTAACCCTCATTGCTCCGGGGGAGTCTATGACCAACGTACTGACCCAAACCAAATTGGGATACTTGTCTGCTAAACGACCAAATTACAATTTAGAGCCAATTCACCTTGAATCCAGGTTTTCTGATGGTGGAAGGAAACTGGAAAACCCGGGAATCCCAAGTCCTGAGAGGCGAACGTGCTAATTACTTAGCCACCGCGCCGTACCTTCCCAAAAACATCCCTGAAATGTGATGCGCCGTAGACACTGTTCCGTATTATATAATAAAATTTATTTTTGATTTTGTCTTTGTCAATAATGATTTTCCTAAAAAAACGATGTTGTGATTCGGATCAGTGACTCACTGAGTCAACGCCAACTGATTCAGAATGCAGTTCTAGAGTTTCCACTAGAACTAGAAAGCTTGATCATTCCTCTCCATTCCAGAACCCTTTAGGTACCTAGAGCTTGATCGTCGGTTTCCGGAGGTTCCGTTTCCCAGAAGTACCTATGGGGGGCGTATCCTCATACCGAGACCTTCTGCCTTATTCATGATTCAGTTACGTTCTCGTTCTAAAGAAAGGGATTTTAATAATTGATCTCAGGATGGCATTGGTTTATTGTTGTATATAGATTTAGTTCTTCTTTTGGATTGTACAGCACCTACCTCTTGTTTACTTTTATTTATTGTTGTGTTTGTATCCATAGGTAAACCTCTGTATCTGATCTATATGTTGTGTTGTTGAGACGTTGGAGTTCTAAGCTTCTCTGAGTCAATTCTTCGTTGTAATAAATAAGTCAACTTGAACTACAACACGTTTGGGCTTCCCTCCTATTTTAGTTCCTCCACAGGTTCCGAAACCGGGGAACGAAAAGACCTTCCTGAAGGCAGTACACAGTTTGGTATTCGGATGACTGGGGTTCTTCACAATCATTTTGGCTTTGGACCAGCACCGCTTCTTGTAAATGGTCTTGTAAACGGTCCTTGCACCCTCTGCAAGGACCGTCAACCAGTTGGGTGCTGTTTCCGAACCAGGTTATGATATTTTTCCAGGTAGGTCCTCTCGTTATTGCTGGAGATCAGCCCAGAGGGCCGGGCCAGGCTAGAACGTCGTCAGCAAACTCGATGATGATGTGGGCCTGGACGTGGCCACACGGTCATGGGAGTATATTGAGGACAGTAATGGAGTACACCAACCAAGTCCCTGAAGACCAAGTCCGCTGCTGAGATGGTAGACATCTTTAATGTGCCCAAACGGTAAGAGAAGGGGATGAGAAACAGATTCCCAGAGACTGATGATGGTCATGGCAAGACAACTTTTCGAGAAGAGCGTTTGTTGCTTCTACGGTCCAGAACCAGCTACGTGAGAACTGGTCACCAGGAACCGGCGTATCTACAGGAACATTTTGTGGATTCCTTTCACGCAGTGGTCACCTTGGCCAAGCTAGTGCTCAGAAACCAGCGTTGAACCGAAATCCCATTGCATCTTCCAAGAAAGTATGGACCGGTGGGATGGGGGATGTCACTATCCACAGCCTAAAGTATCAAGACAGTCTTTTTGCCCATTAATGCCCAAATCCCAAGAGAGGACAAGTTCTGCTGTAGGATACTTGCGCCTCACTGTCAAAGTTCCTGAAAGCAAGAACGACCAAGGTGCTCCAGGACTGACCAGCCCAGTCACCGGTCATGAACATTATTGAGTGCGTCTGGGGTAAGATGAAGGACAAGGCTTGGAAGATGAAACCAAAAACATCTTGATGAACTCTGGGAGCCCTTTCTTTGCCGTTCCAGATAAGTTGTTTGAGTCGTTGCCAAGACGTATGGATGCGATCAACCACAAGTCAAGTTGTCATTTGCTCCTCCCACAACTTGGTGGAGCCACAAGATCTGAGGTTTGTCAAGTTTGGTAGAACTTGGCCGATCCACACGGAGCCCGGATCCCAACGCCTTTCAAGATCTTTGAGATGAACAAGAGTGCAGGTTCTCCAATGGAACATAAGTATCTGACCTCACACTTTCCCCCCAGCATTAGTCTGACGGGTCTAAGAGCACCTCCATGGCCGCTGCCCCCTGCCTCCTGCTAGCCAAAGCAAATGGTGCACACATTACAAAGACAAGGCTGCAGAAGAAGAGGGAACAGTTTTGGACTGGGACCACCTGCAGTGGCCCCAGAAGAGGACAGGTGGACCATTTTGAAAAACAGTTCACCGTCGTGCCACATGGATGCAGGACGTACTGGATAAAACAACAACCAAAGACATTAAATAATTTCAGTTCTTGGTAAAAGAATGTTCTCAAAGCGTGTCAAACAGGAACGGCGACATTACGACGAGGTTAACGTTTATCTAACCGATGTTTTGTGGAATTCAGAAGCGGGTGTGTGTGTGTTAGAAGGTTTGAAGAAGTCCAAGTCATTCGTTTACTAAGCCGAAGCGACAGTGGCAGGAAGAAACCTTGCGAGGACCAAGTCTCAGTAGGGCACTCGTCCTCCAATGGTACGGTCATGTACAGATCAGGTGTCCATATTCAACAAACCTATATAAGTCCAGGGAGTCTTTTCAGCAGATGTCCATGTTCCTGGTCCTGCTCAAGGAATCCCCTGCCGAGCCTTGGTCCTCACAAGGAGGTAGGAGGTCTATATCAGCAGAAGAATGCTGAAGATGGAGGCACCAGTCAGGAGAGGAGGAGGTTTATGGATGCAATAAGGAAGGACGTTCAGGAGGTTGGGGTGATGGTTGTTGGTGGTAGCGGTTAGCATGGTTAACCTCTCAATGCTCTGGATCCAGGTTCGAATCCCAATCCAGCTGAAGTTCCCCATGCGGGGTTCCTCCAGGTTCTCCAGTTTCCTCTGATATTGCTTTCAGTAAACACATTTATGATTCAAACCATGTTAGTGTGTGTGTGTGTGTGTGTGTGTGTGAGAGCGTTAGTGTCCCGTGATTTATTCACAATAAGACCACGCCCTCTAGTGCCTTAGTGCTTTATTAATCCATTGCTGCTTCGATTCCGCGGTTCCTCTGTAGGTTTGATCAATATGGTGCCCATCCAGGGGAGAACATCTTGGGCGCTGGGCACACTCACTCACACATCCACCCCC
>JAOUQT010342715.1:0-12780 GCA_025769995.1 Xyliphius kryptos | reverse complement strand
GTAAATCATCAAGAGACGGGTGGACAAAAAAACCTACACATTCTGACAAAATGCAAGCATTGATTGTGCAAGAATGGCCATGACTGTATGTGTGCATGAAATTTACAGCTGAATTTCTGAGGATCTTTTATCATGTTACATTTTATTAGTGCACTTTATAAAGTAAGAATAACGTTTGTCCCGCTGTTACTTCATTTGCAGTGAGTGGATTTTTTTAATGGCTTTTAATGGGTTTTTACCTCAAAGCCATTCAGTGACTTTATGATGACTGATGACAAAGCAGAAATATCTTTTATATTTTTTAATGTCATTTGTTTCTTTTTCAATATATTACAAGAACATTTTTTGTTAACTGAACATAGCATGCCTGCAATAGGTAATTTTTGTTACATTTTGAAGTAAAACAAAAAGCAACTTTTTGACACAGCTGCTTTGGTGCAAACCAGAACCATCACTGTAGTGACATTAACAGTGACATTAAGTGCTTACCTATTACCTTAATTACATAATTACATACAGCAGTGTGTATGTATTATTTTATTCTCATTCAAATATTAAAATATTCTAATTGTCCTGTATAAAAAAATCTGAATGGAAGAAAAAACATTTATAGATATAGATATAACACACACACATATATACACACAAGTAGCTCTGGGAGTATTGGACCATTGGAAAATTATCAGTTTTGCTGATTTTACACTTCAGAGGTATATTGTGACGCGGTGGCGTTGGGGGGCGTGGAGGAGCCGCGGCGCTGATCAGGGTTGATTAGCACACCTGAAGCGGCTCTGCCTAATGACTGTGTGCCGCTTTATAAGCTGCCCGAACACACGCTGCGTGGAGAGAGACCGACCACGGAGCTGGTGAACGGAGGACCCAGCACGGCTGCCGGGACTGTGAATGTTCGAGATTCGGTTTGTAGTTGTGTTGGGTCGGTGAATAAAGCCAGTTTCGTGTGTCAAACTCCTGTCTCCGGTCCTCATCATTCCTTACCGCGACACTGGTGCCGAAAACCCGGGATGGATGAGGACGCACGTGGCAGAGGACGTCACCTGCGGGCTACGCGGCTATTTTCTCCAGTGGGGGCGCACGCCCCGACCCAGGCTGCCGGCTGTCGCTGAAGGCGAAGCGGAGGTGGGCGGGGCAAGCGGAGGTTCCAGCCGCCGTGGATGCAGCGGAAAGACGCCGGGTGGCGTCGCTCATCGCGGCGAAACGGGGAGGCGCGGAAGGCACCTGCCGCCGGACTGCTGGACCTGCCGCTTTTGTGTGGCCATCGGCGCGGGAGGGCGGAAGAGCCTACGTCGACCGGGATGGCACGCAAGTGGCCCTACGCTGGAGAGATGACGTCAGAAGCTCGTGGGCAGACCGGATCGAAGCCGCGTGCATGGAGGCGGGAGAAACATCGTGGACTCTCTCCGCGGCAGCTGGCACACAGTCACACAGTACCCTGTTACAAATGTGTTGTAATTTGGTCCTGCCAAACAAATGAGGACCGGAGACAGAATTTCTCCTGCACAAAATCAGCCTTTATTACAGACTGCTTAATCATACATTTAAACCACAGCTGTCTGGCAGATGTTCTTTCTGAAAGTTCCACTCCTGTCATTCCATGGAATCTCTCTCCTCGCGGCATTACAGCATAAAAAGGCTGCACACGTTCATCAGACGGAGTTGTGTCAGGTGCGGTAATTCCTTAAAATACAGTACCGTTGGCTGCGCAATGTGGGTATATAATACAGATGAGTTTGTTACAAGTTCAATAAATAAATAGATTTACACAGTGCAGTCCTGTAACATATACAGCTGACACCTACTGAAGCCCTATTTATTTTGGTGCTTAAATTTGTCACTCTAAAATTTGTTATCTGCATAGTGCGGAGATCACTGTTCTGCCTTAAAGTCTTTGAATTGTGAGCCAATCTATCCAATATGGTTGTTGTTTTAATGGTACCTAATGAGTATAAACTGATAAGATTAAATAGTGTCTTAATTGGGGCTGAGAAATATGAAGTGATCTATTCTGCTTACACACAGAGAACTTTGTTCTCCACTTTTAACCTATCCATGCAGTGGAATACATGCATACAGGGACTGGTCATGTTAAAATATCATAAAGTTGATTTATTTCAGTAATTCGATTCCAAAAGTGAACAGTCTTAACCTAGACTGATGTATTACAAATGTTTTATTTCATTTAATGTTGATGATTAGAACTGACCACTAATAAAACTCCTGCAACCTGGAAAGGATTGTGAAACAAAACCTATTCATAAATGTGGGGGATATTCTCAGAGTGTACTGCAGCTAGTCAGTGCTTCAAGAACTGCCACGCACAGACTTATGCAAGACATAGGTTTCAGCTGTTGCTTTCCTTGTGTCCAGTCACCCTTGAACAAAAGAGTGTCAGAAGTGTCTCCCTTTGGGTGGTCCAAAGTTTTGTTTTTAAAAATTTTTAATTTCTGTTGGAAATCAAGGTCCCATAGTCTGAAGGAAGAGAGAAGAGGCACATAATTCATGTTGCATGAGGTCCAGTGTAAAGTTTCCACAGTCAGTGACAGTTTGGCGTGCTATGTTGTCTTCTGGTGATTTCTGAGTTCCAAGGTCAACGCAGATGTCTACCAAGAAGTTTTAGAGCACTTCCTGTTGCTGAACAACTTTATGGATATGCAGATTTTATTTTCCAACAGGACTTGATTTGACCGCTACCTGATTTAAGCACCATGATATCTCTGTTCTTAATTGACCAGCAAACTCGCCTGACCTAAACTCTATAAAAAAATCTATGAGGTGTTGTGAAGATGTGATACACCAGACACAACAATTTAGAAAATCTGAAGCTGAATTTGAGATTTTCACTAGTTGTCAGTTATCATCAAAATTAAAATGAACATTTCAAATATATCGGTCTGTGTGTAATGAATAAATATAATATTCAGTTTACGTTTTAGAAGGGAATTACTGAAATAACTATGATCTAACTTTATTACCAGCACTTGTATACACATACATTTGCGAAGCGGCGGGCTACCTTGTATATGGCGTATATGGACCTTCAGATCGTACGGCTGGTTCCTTCACCACAAGCCTATGACTGCCCCCCTTCTTACTATTAAAAGGTTGTTACAGGTTGTTTTTTATATCATCTAAAGCAAATGTGATTCAGAAGCTGCTTCCTCAGTAGCAAATCTTCTATTACAATGTACTAATGCTGATACTGGTAATTTCATGTTGGACCTGAGCCAAAGTGATTACTTCCTTTTGGAATTATTTCCTCATCTTTACTTACTGTAGTTGTCTTCAATCAACCTGAAAAACGGAATGTCTATTGAATTAACATGCATGTATATGAAAATTGTTTTTGCTTGTTGGTTTTAGGCTTTTGTAGCTTCGGTGATGTCATGCTTGTGTAATCTGTTACATATATTGGATCAGCACTTGCTGTCACAGGATGGAGAAGAGACCGAATTCTAAGGACACTGATAAGGCTCACAATTGCGAGTAGCTTACATTACAGTTGTGATCGTAGTATCTGAATGACTGCAGATGTGGTGCTGATATTAATAGGAGAACAAGCTATATTATTGTCCAGCTCCACTATGAAATAAATAAATTAAATTTACCACACTGCTTAAAAAAATAAAGGGAACACTTAAATAACCCAATGTAACTCCGAGTCAACCACACTTCTGTAAAATCAACCTGTCCAGTTAGGAAGCAACACTGATTGTGAATCAATTTCACTTACTGTTGGGTAAATGGAACAGTCAACAGGTAGAAATGAGAGGCACTTAGCAAGACAACCCCTATAAAGCAGTGGTTCTGCAGGTGGTGACCACAAACCTTTTCTCCGTTCTCACCTTTTCTGGCTGATGTTTTTTGTCAATTTTGCATTTTGTCAGTTCTCTCACCATAAAGGTAGCATGAGGCGCACATAAGTTGCTCAGGTAGTGAAGCTTATTCAGGAGGCTATGGACTGACCTGCCTGTTCCCAGACCTGAATCCAATCGAGCAATTGGCCATCGCTCTATTGCAACACAAAGTGTCCAGGAGTTGACTGAGGCTTTAATCGAGGTCTGGGAGGAAATTCCTCAGGAGAATATCCGTCGCCTCATCAGGAGCATGCCCAGACATTGAAGGAAGGTCATACAGGCACGTGGAGGCCACACCCACTACTGAGCCTCATTTTAATGTGTCTTGAGGAATTTCCACTGAAGTTGGATCAGCTCGTCATTTGATTTTCCACTTTGAATTTGAGTATGATTCAAAATCCAGACCTCCATGGGATAATATTTTTTGATTATTTTTATGTTTTGTTCTCAAAGCATTCAACTATCTACCAAAGAGTTTCAACTGAAATATTTTATTCATTGAGCTCCAAGATGTGTTATTTTAGTGTTCTCTTTTTTTTTTTTGAGCAGTGTATTATTTATAATGTGCTTTTCACAACAGAAGGTTCATAGCCCGTCAGTCTAGTTGACTGGTACAATTTTGACGTTAAAGGAAAACAGTTGGGTTTCCATCAGTACAACACAAAAAGACAGCAATTCCTGGGATTGGTGAGAGTGCCCCTCCACATGAACCACTCTGCCACTTGAATAGAAAGTATTTTGTAAACAAAAACTATTGTTTCACTGTTGCTGAATATTTTATAACATTTTCCACGCTGATCCATTTGTGAAGTAAATGCTTTAAATTTCTGTAATATTATCCAACATGAAACTGTCATAGTAATGTTAGACGTCATCTGACTTTAAGCTGCCCAGTTAAAGAGAAGGTTTGGTTATATTCCTGGCTCATGGCTGGAGCATTGATGACACACCAGCTTTCATATTAGTTTGTTTTGGTTTTTGTGCTGGTTCTATTTTTATACATTTGCTTCAAAAGCATGACTTAATTTGTCTGAATTCAGATCTGATAAAATATATCACCTTCTGTAGGCCTATTTCATTTTAATCACCCCTCATATTGGAGTGGAGTCTAATTTACTGATGAGAAATGTTTTTTGTATCTTTTACCCCCCACTTTTGTTACCACATCTGAAGGCATATATTACATTTTTGTAGCCTCAGTTGTCTTTGAGACGGCATAGTTTTTTTTTTTGGTAATATTTTTCTCTGACTTGTTTGCCACCCAGGACTTTAGATGAACACATTTTTTTATAGACATGCCAATATTTAGTTTCTTAAATGCATAATAGACAACTAATCACTATGGTGAAGTTAAAATATAGGAAAACAAGTAAAGGTTAATTTATTTATATAGAGCACATATTGAGGTATTTACAATCGTACATTGTCTCAAAGTACTGAACTTTGAACACCCAAAAGAAGCTGCTATGTCAAGAAAAAACTTTGTTTTTGTTAAAACCCTCACTCACTTACTGACTCATCATTAATTCTCCCAATTCCCGACTACCTACAAGATTGAAACTTGGCACAGTCATTCCCCACCATGCACTTGAAACATCTAAGTAGTTTTCACTTTTAAAATTCCCACGGGGGAATTTCAAAATTCTTATATGGGCCCTACTCTAACAGGGCACTTCCACATATGCCACAAACTTCAAATTTGGCAGGTATGTCCTGGATTGTTTCTACATTAAATTGAAAATAGTTTAGGTTCATATCATTCTCAGCCCTGTTGTGACAGAGTTGTGATGTTGGTGGAGGTGGCAGCGATGTGTTGGTTTGGGTTTCCTTGGTATGAGTGCTGTAGTGTTTTCTCACTGCACTCGATAAAACCTTATCGATTGTCTCTGGGCTTTTTGGCAGGGCGGCAGCAGGACCTTGCCCTCGGCTTTTACCGTGGCGGGATGATACACAGGTCTTTTACTTAAAGTGAATGGGAGCAGGGTGATCTTGTCTTATCACCCAGTTTGAACCAGTCACCGGAGTCTTATCTCTTTTTTTGTATGACACGGTATTCAGTCTGAAGTTCAGCATAAACTATGCATCTAAAACGAACCTATTTTTCGTCCTTTCTCTCCAGATGAAAGGAAAATTTCTGTGTTGAAAATCTTGCCTCTCTGCTCCAGTGCCCTGTCCTGAGTATATATTGTTGGCTGAGTGTGTGAGGGAAGAAGAGCTGTTGCAGACACAAAAGTGACGTCAGTTCTGGAGCACACATCCCTCCTCCTAAGAGTCAGTCCTTTCAGGAGCTGCTAAACGTGTCGAGGACCAGTTACTGCCTCCTTGCTCGGGGCATAGACAGCGCCCCACCCCACACCTGCTAGAATGGTGCTGTCACAGAGGCAACGAGATGAACTGTAAGTTAAAAGCCCGAAAGTATGTTCTTATATGACACACATTTACACTTTTGCTGCCATGGCGTAATCTTATAGAATACAACATGTAACAAAGCACCCAAAGATTGTTGTCATTGCACTTAGTACACAGAAATGGTGTGTCAGTAATAAGTCCTCATTATACCCATGTTTGAAAACCTGCTTATGAGTGTGATTTTCAATAGCAAAAACAAATTGTTCCCAAAAATTGCCAGTATGAGGTTCTGTGGTAAATATGTTAAGAACACAATATGTTTTGGGTGTGTACATTTTTGTTTGTATATTAATAGATCCTCTGAATTATATTGTGGTTTAAGAGTCGTAGGTTTGTTACATGAAAACTAATGCTAAAAGTGAGGCGTAGCTTTGATCATTTAATCGAAACAACAAATTTTGCAATCACACATTAGAATCATTGTCACAAGGAAGTAAGTCACTGTCCAAATACACTTGTTCGAAGTAACAGGAATGTAAACTTAAAACGTATTAATATACAACTTAATAGTTAGTTAGGTAGTTCTGGTCCTTAAATATGATTAGCTGAACCGATTGTCCAGCTGTGACATTTGACAATAAAGCACACCCCAGCTTTACATTTTTATCAATGCATGATATTAAATGGATTATTTCTCTGATATTTTTCTTAACTGCTTTTTGTCATATGGCCACTAGATGGCAGTATTTAATCGTTAGAGAAACCTGTTATTTGGGGGTCAGCATTCATTTAGTAATGTCACAGAAGACCAGTTTATTAATGATTTTATAAAAGCAATAAGGCATTCGAGGTTGTGTACCATGAATAAATCACAGGAATGAGGTGTAATTGTACTCTGCTATTCATTGTGCCTAACATCTCTTTCCCGTGATTTATTCACATTAATACATGACCGCTTGTATCTGCTTGTGCCATATTAAAGCAAGTTATTGAAACATGTTGACTTTCTGTCTGTGCATTCTTCATGTTTTTACTATTAATAGATTATTGTATATTCTATGTTCATGGTGAATAGTAAGATAATAAAATGTTGTCTGTTGTGTGTAAACCTTCATTAACAGAAGCTCTGTTGTTTTAGGAATCGAGCAATAGCAGATTACCTTCGTTCTAACGGCTATGAAGAAGCCTATTCTGTTTTTAAGAAGGAAGCTGAGTTAGATGTGGTGAGACACAATTCTGATGACTTGACAGGAAGTTCTCCTTTTGAACATGTTCATTAAAGTCAACGCAACCTCTGATTTTCCTTTCTGGTCCCTAGAATGAAGAATTAGATAAGAAGTATGCTGGTCTTCTGGAAAAGAAATGGACCTCGGTCATCAGATTACAAAAGAAGGTTAAAATGTCTACATACTTTTCTGCTTTGGTTACTAGACGACTGTGTGCTGCATCATTTACATTTCTGTGTAATGTTTAGTTCTAACTGGATCATGGTGTCCCTTATCATTAATTCTCTTAAGGTTATGGAGCTGGAGTCAAAATTAAATGATGCTAAAGAGGAGATCACCCATGGAGGGCCAATGGGGCAAAAAAGGGACCCAAAAGAGTGGATCCCACGCCCCCCAGAGAAGTATGCACTAAGCGGACACAGAAGTCCTGTCACACGGGTTATTTTTCACCCCTTCTTCAGTGTCATGGTCTCAGCCTCAGAAGATGCCACTATTAAGGTTTGTGTATCTGTGTATTATGATTTTAATGGTATGAACTTAATGCACTGTTCATCACATTGATGATTAGTAATGTTTGCATCATTTAGACCTCTTTACCATAATTAGCTTGTTGAAGATGCTGCGCTCTGCTTTCTGCTGACTCACAATCGCTATGGTGCTAGGCACTGGTTGCTCAGGGCAACAACCCTGCAAGTGATTCCCTGGTTGATTATAGAACACTGTAGCTCACTTTAGCAACCTTAACTTTCTAAAGCACCGGGGGCTTTTTCTTAATAAAAATTGTTAGACATTCACTTGTTTTTTTAAAGACATATTGTAGAATTATTTTGACTTTAAAAAAGATTTTTTTCTTTGCGTATAAAGATGTTTATTCACAATACAGTTTATTGTTTTCAAACTAATTTAATAGTAATGTTTTTTTCATTGGTTTAAATAAGTTTGTGAATTTGCTGTTTATGTGCTAATTACACTTAACTCAGCAATTAACACTTTTTCAGACGTGTGCAGTTGTAGCTCTTAATATGGGGTGTTATTAGAGCTCCTGTAAGTGTTGTGTATACTTGTAATGAACTTTTAAGTGGCCGAAATGTAATCCATGTTATCTGATTGAAACTTGGACTAAAGTGGCAAAGTGGACTGTAGTTGCACATATAGCCATAAACTGTTGGCTGATTGTAAACATAGGGGGAGTGTGTGTTTGTGTTTTGTAGACGTGTGACTGTATTACCTGTATTACTGTATTACCTGTCTCCATAGGTATGGGATTATGAGGCGGGGGATTTTGAACGCACTTTGAAGGGCCATACTGACTCCGTGCAGGACATCTCTTTTGATCAGACCGGTAAACTGCTTGCCTCCTGCTCAGCTGACATGACCATCAAACTCTGGGACTTCCAGGGCTTTGAGTGCATCAGGACAATGCATGGTGAGCTATAAGACCATAGCCTTTGCTAATCTATTAACTATCCTGTTCCTATAAATAAACTTAAGTTTTTCGGGAATTTATGTATTTTATTTTATTTTTTCCTTGTTATTATTTTTTTTGTTAGGACATGACCACAATGTGTCGTCTGTTGCCATCATGCCCAACGGTGATCACATAGTATCTGCATCAAGGGATAAGACGATCAAAATGTGGGAGGTAGCCACTGGGTAAGTGGAGTACTTTTGATCTGATTGACTTTGGTTATATAAAACCCAAAGACTGTTCTCCAGTGAAATTATTTTTTAACTCTGAAATCCCCCATGAGCATGCCCATCAAAGGAGCACCTGAAGCACTGGGCAGATAAACTTAGGACAGGGAAGCAGGGTGAAGGGATTTTTCAAAATACGTTATTGATCCCCGATGGGAAATTGCTGTTATATATTATATATAGTACGAATAATGTAAAATTGCCAAAGAATAAAAACACTTTTAAATTAAACTGGCAAATGCGGTGGTGACATCATATTATATCATAATTCGTGCAATACAGGTTATTGTCGCCTAGTGACTCCAACTCACCGAGGTGCCAATTCTCACTCCATTTCATTTACCACTGCTAAATGGTGGAACGACATTCCCAACAATATCCGTAAGGCTGACTCACTTAACATTTTTAAGAGACTTCTCAAGACTCATCTCGTCCACAGACACTTGCTATTAAAAAAAAAAAAAGCCAGATCGAGTTATGCGCAGGGTTGCGCACTATAGTCTAGCTGGTTCTTCCTAAAAATACTGACTTGTGTTGTTCTCTCAATTGTAAGTCGCTTTGGATAAAAGCGGCAGCTAAATGACTAAATGTAATGTTATTGCATATTTTATGTATTGCACATATTAAAACAATATTTTATATATAATTGCTATTGCACATGTAACTTTTTATTACACATGAAGTGAGGAGTTGTAGAGTTTGATGGCCACAGGTTGGAATGACCTCTTGTGGCACTTTTTGGTGGAATGAGTCTTTGGCTGAACATGCTCTTGTCTCTTACCAGTGTGTGGTTTCATCATGGCTTACCTGGATTGACTTTAGTAGTCGAAAAAAATGTCATTGGACATTACATTTGGTCATTTTGTAGACGCTTTTATCCAAAGTGACTTACAAATGAGGTAACACCAATCAGTAGTTTAGGAAAAAAACAGCTAAACTGCAGTACCATTCACCTTGCGCGTTACTCGATCTGGCTTTTTTTTTAACCACTAAGCCACTGTACTGCCTATTTTAATTTGGTTTCTTTAAAATATATAGATTTTTAAAGTTCTATGCACAGCTAATTATTTATAAACTGTAGTTATATTCATAGAATCTGATGATTTCCGCTGTAGTGTATTTAAAAGTATGTAACACATCCTCATATAGCCACACACGTATTTGCTCCTTTCCAAAAAATGGAATGAGAAGCTGCGGTTGTTGTAAAACTTGTTACACACTCAAGTTAAGTTTGGCTCAAATACTTAAAACTGGGGAAAAAAAAAAAAAAAACAAACGAGTAAACTCCTATGTGCTCAGGTGATTCGCTGAGGAAAATAACACATTCACTATAAAAAGTTAAGGGACATTAAATCTGTAAGATACATCAATACATAGAAGAACATTACTCACAAGTTGATTTTTGACACCTCTAATCATGCTCCATAGCATTTAGCAGAAAGCTCACTTTTGCATTGCAGCCAGTTTTTGCACCTCTATCACTTCCATGACGCTCCATTGCATTTATACTAAGACACAAGTACTTGTGTCTTAGTATAAATGCAGTCTTGTATCATGACTGACGAGGGTTTTTTTTTTTTTTTGCGCCTACCAAAGTTATTCCAGGCAAACTACAATGCAACCAATCCATTTATCATTCTGCTTCCTCACTCTAATTTGGCCGGCAGTGCTGAACACACACACACACACACACACACACACAAAGGTTTAACACATTCTCCCTTATTCTAAAAACTTTATTGTGGCTAATTATTGTTTGCTGTTCAATCAAAACTGTGTGTGGTTTATTTTACCAGTTCGTACAGTTTACACTGCCTTTTAGTCCTGTGTTTCAGATTCAGGAATGTGATGAAGGCCCAAAATTTAATTATTACATTTATACTGTGTTCTAAAGGTGACACAAACAACATTTAGATATTTTCGAGACACAGTATCATTTAATGTGATTATATTCTCCTACAGCAAGAAATGAGATGGGGGAAATGAGATTCAGTTATACCTCCAGATTATTGTCTATATGCAGAGGAACCTCTGTTTTATTTAAGTTCAGTTATCACCAGATTCAGTGTTTGTCTATATTCTCCATATAATTACATCCCTGTTTTTGCCATTGTTTTAGATTTAAATGGTGTGCTCATGTGACCTGGACATGTCTCATTGCCTCATTAAGTTTCCCTTATGAAGTGACTGAAGTCAGTGCTTTACCTTTTAACTCCATCATGAGACGAAATAGGTTTCCAGGACAGCAAAAAATACGAGCTGCGTGTACAGAAAGTCGCCGTCATCGATAAAATTACAAAAAAGAAGGCTAATGTAGCAAGAGGTGTTAATGCGTTAAAAAACAGATTTCAAATGTTGAAAAGTTATTCTTAATTTAGTTAAATAAAAAAAAAGTTGAATGGTGAGGAATGTGAAGGCTGTTCTGATAAATTTTAATTTACTATTTACATTAGTCTTTTATTTTTCTATTTATTATATAAAATACTGTATGTATGATTTATTTTTCCTGTTTTCCATTTTAAACACTACATTTATTCTCTTATGAAATTTGTATTTTAGTTACAAATTTTAAATCCTATAAATTTGACTTAAATTCTGAAATAATTGTTTTTGTTTTGCAAACATTTATTACCAACACTTGTTTTTTTAAATAGTGTCCCTATTACACATTAAATATTGATGAAAAAACATGAGAGAAACATTTTGTCAATGTTACAGTATTTATTGCTTTGTCTGTTTAGTTATTGTGTGAAGACCTTCACGGGTCATCGGGAGTGGGTGAGAATGGTGCGACCCAACCAAGATGGCACACTGTTGGCTAGCTGCTCTAATGACCAAACAGTTCGAGTGTGGGTCACTGCAACAAAAGAGTGCAAAGCTGAGCTGAGGGAGCATGAACATGTGGTGGAGTGCATTTCCTGGGCTCCAGAAAATTCCTATCCCACTATACTTGAGGCCACAGGTTCTGAGGTACGTATATAAATGTTGGTTTTGTCTTATTTGCTGCTTTGTTTTTTTCTTTGTCCATTTGATTAATAATATTTAAAACTCATTTCATAGAACAAAAAGAGTGGAAAGCCTGGACCCTTTCTGCTTTCTGGATCTCGGGACAAAACCATTAAGATGTGGGATATTAGTACTGGCATGTGCCTTATGACACTGGTAAGTATACAATGCTTCACTGATTCGTTCTGTTTACAACACAGTTAATCTCAACACCACTGAACTAGAAAGTTGGATGTTAACCGCTATTGCTTACACCAATTTGCATCCATTTATCCATGCATCTCTACTTTATTACCTGTTGTAATCTTTTATTAACTCTTCTTTCACATTCAGGTGGGTCATGATAATTGGGTACGTGGTGTTCTCTTCCACCCGGGAGGGAGGTTCATAGTGAGCTGTGCAGACGATAAGACCTTTCGCACTTGGGATTATAAGAACAAGCGCTGCATGAAGACCTTGAGTGCCCATGAACACTTTGTTACTTCTATGGGTGAGATTTTTACCCCTTTAATTTATTTGTTTGTACACTGCTCAAAAAAAAAGGAACACAAAAATAACACATCATAGATCTCAATGAATAAAATATTTCAGTTGAAAATCTTTATGTAGTAGATAGTGGAATGCGTTGAGAA
>JAOUQT010342705.1:0-12782 GCA_025769995.1 Xyliphius kryptos | reverse complement strand
GCGGGGAGAACATGGAAACTCCACCCAGATTGGGATTTGAACCAGGAATTCTCTTCGCTAAGATAAATAGCTAAAAAAAAGGGGGGGGGGAAGGTTATATAGGCATATGGATTCATATTTAAAGGTGATGAGCCATTTATACAATGAAGCCAAATACAATAAAGTCCTTATCCAAAATTTAGGCTTCAATTTAATATGTTAGTTATTTTTAAGTTAACATACTCTCAAACAGTTCAGAAGCTCGGCCACTTTGGAAATAACGTCTTGACATCTTTAAGGTGAGAAGGTGATTTCCTTTTGCTAAAACGTTCTGATTAATGAGAAAATGAGGCTCAAGAAGGCGTGCATTACAGTTATAAATCATGGGAAAGAGGTGTTGTTGGGCCTGTTGTGAAGCGGCGTGCAGTTACACCTCTTTCCTGTGATTTATTAACAATACATCTCAAATGCCTTAATGCTTTAATAAAAACACTATATTGTATTAATGTGAACACTAGTCATGTGAGCCAAAGAGGGCAAAATATGTCCACGGTTATAAATGCAAACAGCATTGTCTATAAATGTAAAGAAAGAAAAAAACAACAAAAAAACGATGTAAACTAGTCTGGTCGGACATTGATCTCGGAGTTACAGGAGACCGGCCTGATGCTCACCGAGAGTCAGCTTGCTGTTTATATTAATCTGTATTTTCATTTATGGTACATTATTTAAAATAATATATTGTATATCACATTAATATGAATGTGAAGCGGTCAGAGGTGAATGTTATTATCAATAATGTCATGGCTGATTAAACGACTCAGCCAATCAGATTTAGAGTATGGAATTACCCATATTATATGTTGTAAACATTAAAACTGGAATATTTGGAAGTAAAAGCACCACAGATTTTGATCCATTTTATTCTCACTTAAACCTTTACTGTTGGCTGGTAACTTCAGTACGAGATCCTGACAGACAGACGAGGGGACTGAGTGATCGAATGTTCGTATTGAACAGCTAAATCCGATTTGACTGACAGAATTGAGTCAGATACAGTCCTGACAAGAAGCAGCCTCTCTTTATCAGAGACCCACAGTGATCGAAAATAATTTAGAATGAACCTTCCTCTTACAGAAATGCTTGTCTTTATGAGTGGAAGTCCCTTTGCCTCCACTGAAAACATGAAATCAGGTGATAGTGGTAGAAAATGTTTACAGAAGATCTGGATGTCATTTCGACCCCATACATCTTCTTTAATTTGCATTGTTATTAAAGTGTGTGATTATCTGTGTAAGCTCTTCCCCATGTGGGTTAGTTGTGCTGCTGACAGATATCTCTGTCATGTAAAACCCAATTATGCTCTTAGGCTCAGACTGACGTGCTGCTGGTAAACATGCAGATAATGAAATGAAGGCACATGCAGTATGTGAAACATTTTCTTTATAACGTACTGTAACGTGAGCCGTTTAGCCTCTGAGCTGCTCACTAACAACCTCTCGGGTATCTTATGATCAGATTGTGTGTGTGTGGAAACAAACTGAGTCATGCATCTCCCAAGCTCCTCGAATCTGCTGATTTATGAGGTGCATTTTATTCCACTGACTACGCTGATTTGAAATTTTCACACTTTTATCTTTGAAACTGATCTGATGCTTGTGTCACAAAATAGACACGATAATTTACTAGTTGCACAGTGTTCGTTATTTACAGAAGCGCCGGAATAAAAAGGGTCCTCGGTTTGCAGCAGAACAGCGCAACAGCCATTTTTTTTTTTTTTACAGCTAATGAATGTTATTTGGACATTACAATGAGCTTTTAGTGGTTGGGAGCAGCTGTGGCTCCATCCAGATGCAGATTTTCTTATCCAATTTAAATCTAATCAGATTGAGCCAAAGCCAAATGGCCAACACGGATCATGCTGCTTGGTCCCTTCAATATTTTTGGGATTATGGATGACTGCTAATTGCTGAGGTCTTCTAAAATCTTTAAGATAAACTGAAAGATGCAATTTAAGACTTTAATTTATATATTTCTTTGGAAACTTGTTGGAGTAGGGATACTAAGCCTAAAATATGACTGTTAGTTTGGATTCATCGTGACGCAGCAATGAGAACAAGTATTGTGGATCAACATGACACTAATTAGTTATTAAATTTTTTTTTATAATACACTAGCGGAATACCTGTGCTGTGCTACAGGGGAGGATTATATAACAGCTTGAAGGTTGAAACACAATTGTTTTTGAATGAGTAATTGCTTTGGAGTTTATATATTTCAAAGGAACTAGTTATTATAGAGGTTTGTGGCAATTAAAAATCTGAAATGAATATAGTGTAAGTTGTGACTACGGTGTTCCTGCAGTTGCTTACGTACACGAATTTATCAGTAGGTTTTCCATGGACACAATAAGGAATGACTGAGCCAAGTTACTGTTTTGTAGGTACTTGTGAAAACCCCAAACTATTCAAGGTTTTGCGTTTGATGTGAAACCGAACGAACAATTGAACATAGGAAAGCGAGGACCCCTTTTTCCAAGGACAAGATGGGGAATCACAATGCCAAATTTTAGTCTTGTAGGTAAATGGGACAATTACTGAGTCAGTGAGTGAGGGCTTTGCCTTTTATAGATTTGGAGAAGAGTATGTTGATGTTGGTCCTTGAGTCCTGTGTTTTTAAGCACCATACATGTTTTCATCGCCTTGTGATCGTGAATCAGAGTACAGTATTCTTCATTCCGATTCACGTTCACAGAGAAATGAAAAAGTCCAAGTTGCTTAAAAACCCAGCACTCAAAACCAACCTCAACAGCAATGTATCCTGAGCTTCTGATGAATTTCAGCTCAATGTTTCCAATGACTACTTTAATGAATGAAGCTGTTATTTGTGTTTCCTAAGCCGTTTCCATGCATGTTACCACCCTGAACACTTCTATACATTAACATGTGTGAATGTAAATATCTAATTCAGTTCTAACAAACTGTAACGCTTCTGTGATCTCGCGACGTGCCACACAAGTGAAAGGTCAACTCTGAAAGACGTCTGAATCCGGTTCTCTGGATATTCTCTCTTCATATGTCAAAACCATATTGACTGTTTGTTTCTTTTATGCAGCAGGTTCCATCTGAGTATCAGGTCATTGTTCACGCGGTGCACCACTCAGCCTCTGTATTGACGCTCGGGAACATAAGGTGTTTGTCTTATCTCTCAGAGTAATTATCTGACATGCTCACAGTTGGGCCGTGGCATTTCTATTGAATTGACCTGGGGGGAGGGGGCTTCATTTCCTCTTTCTGACCCAGATGGTCATCTGGTTCCTCCTCTTGGCTAATTTGCTCTCTCACAATCAGTCTTCTTTAATAGAATTAGTGAGGCAACAGACTGATAACAGCTTGTCCGGCTTTATAAAGGTTGTGAGGATGAGATCATGTTGATGCTCGGTTGCTCTGAGATTCGGCTTAGCTGCACGCCATCCCTGTGTTTATATTTTAATGAAATGATTAAGCGCTTGTGTGTCTTGACGTGACCGCGGCAGTCGGTATGTGTGTGTGTGTGTGTGTGTGGCGCCATGGTTCCCCTGCAGAGATCCTCTCCTCCTGTTGGCTCAGCTGCTGACTGTTTGCTATAAACTCTGAAGATCGGCTCTTCTCTCCAGCTGTGATTCACTTAACATATTAAAGAGGGGGATGGGGAGCTTGTGTAAAACTACTTTATTACCTTTCTGTCCTGTCCTTTCAATGGCGACTGTGGGGCACAAACCGGGCAGCCTGTAATCAAGCCAGCAGTGGAAATGTTCTAAGACTTTATAAGCGCTTTATGGCCTCAACAAGAATGTCATTGAGTAGACACACATGCCTGTTATCTTAAAGGAACCCGATAAGCTTTAAAGGCTTTATCACCTTTTCTTTATAACTTTGGTGATGTCACACAACCCTTTCCCTAATTGTCATGTAATTTTGCACCGGGGGGATTAACATTTCAATACCCAACACATTTACACTCACTGCACTCTGTATGCACCGGCGCAGCTATAGTCAGGAATAAACAGAGGACTACGTAACTCGGATTTAATTATATTTGTGGTTTTATAATGAAATTGGCCTTCATTTTCAAGGTTTTTGTAAAATCATGGTGTCTATCATGCCGTTTGGTAAAACTCACTAACTCCCTGCTCTCACTAACAATTCTGTACCATGCATAGCGTTTACGTTCTATAATCTAAGAATTAAATAATTATGTTTGTGTTTGCCTTTTAAATGTTTGTGTTTGCACAATATCTTGGGGAAGGGGGGTGTCTTGTCCCAGAATCATGTGCTTATTAGGTGAATGTTGTACATTCAGACATCTGTTTCGATTCTAAATGAAAAGTTGTGTGTTCATGTAAAATGTTTAAAAATCTGATGGCAGAAATGTATTTTAGTAAAACTTACCAATTTGATGGTGAATCATAGAAGTTTGGCACTTTAATTGAATATAACATTTTGCTACATACTGGTCACCATTAAACACATCCTGGCAGAATGCTCAAAATACCGCAGAGAAATCCTGAATCAAGCAAATGCAGACAAATAAATGCTTTAGATAAGACAATATGGCATTATAAAAACAAACTAATAAATAATACAATTGTATTCATTATTTCTTAAAACTCATTTAGTCTTCATTTACATTTAAAGTTGTATTCTTTTACTCTTAACGGAGGGAGTGGTAGCTCAGTGGTTTGGGTGTTGGAAATTAATCTGAAGGTTGGCGGTTCAAATCCCAGGTCCACTGAAGTTACCAATGTGGGTCTCTGAGCACGACCCTTAACCCTCATTGCTCCAGGGTCCTGTATCAGCCCTGTGTTCTGACCCCAACCAAGTTGGGATATTTGTAAGTTGCTTTGGATAAAAGCGTCTGCTAAATAACTAAATGTAAATAATAAATGAATGGAAACAAGCCTACTAAAATTATATGCTTTGACCTTAAAAAAAAAATAATGATAATAACAACCCACTCCATATAGTTGCACTTGGAACTAGATACATTTCTGTATGTTATAGCTTTAATGTCATAACTTATATTACTGTATTTAATGTCATAATGTTGACTGACAATTTGTGTTATTGGGTTCAACAAGACATCAAGGTTATTTAATAACTTAATATGACGTGACAATAAAGTGCATGATTGCATCATTCCACACTGTAAATAAAGTCCCTAAGCCGTTAAAGACATTTGTTTAACCAAAGTTCTTTTTGCATCTACCAGTTAATGTGGGGGGCTACATTCAGGCGGTCCTGGACAGGAATTTGGCTGAGAATATTTCCCGTGTGCTTTATCCTAATGACAACGTAAGTGAAATTTTACATCGACACAGTAAAGGATGCTAAATAATGATGTGATTGCCGATTGCCTCTGTAGATTTGACCTGATTGTGTGTTTGGCAGTTTTTCGAGGGAAAGGAGCTCCGTCTGAAACAGGAGTACTTTGTGGTGGCCGCGACTCTTCAGGACATCATCCGCCGTTTCAAAGCTTCAAAGTTCGGCTCGACGGAGCTGGTGCGCACCGATCTGACCAAGTTACCTGAGAAGGTGAGATTCTTCTGAAGCTGAGTGCACACTGTCCAAAAGGTTAGAGCTACAAATTGGGAGCAAGCTTCCACCTTTGGCCAGCAGGGGGTTAGCTTCGTACTTCATGCCCCGCCCCTTATATTCAGCAGGAGTTGGCGTGGCTGACTGCACTCTGGCAATAAATGCATGGACTGTGTACCTGCCCCTTTAAAGAACATAATAGAAAGTCAATTTCCCAGCACTAATGCTCAAACAGGGCGGCACGGTGGCTTAGTGGTTAGCACTTTCGCCTCTCAGCGCTGGGGATTCCCGGTTCGAATCCCAATCTAGGTGGAGTTTGCATGTTCTCCCCATGTCTGCGTGGGTTTCCTCCGGGTTCTCCGGTTTCCTCCCACAGTCTAAAACATGAAGGTGAATTGAATGCTTTAAATTGCCCTGTATAGTGTGTGTATGTGTGACTGTGTGAGTGAGTGTGTACCCAGCGATGGATTGCCACCCTGTCCTGGGTGTATCTGCCCAGCGCCCGAGATGTTCTCCCCTGGATGGGCATGGGGAACTCCCCTGCGACCCTCATTAAGGAATAAGCGGAAGATAATGAATGAATGAATGAAATCAAAAGGTTTAACCCTGATGTAATCTCTGAGGCCAGCACAGTGGTATAGTGCAGTGGGTAGCTATAAGCTGTCGCTATAAGATCCTGAGTGCATTTATATAATGGGAAGTCTTTTCTGTGTAGACTGCATGTTCTCCTGTATCTACATGTTTGTCCCACAGAGTTTTCAAACTCATATTTTAACGTGTGCGTCTGCCGTGTAACCATGGCGTTTTGCCTTTATTTTCACAATGAGAGATGGGATAGGCTCCAGTACACCACACAATTTTTTCCATTTAATGAAATTCAAATGCAAAGAGGGAAAGAAACAGAGAGAAGGGACATGAGACCAAAGATACACAGAGAGAGAGACAGAAACACATAGAGAAGGAAAAGAGGGACTGTGATGGGCACGGACAGAGACAGACAGACAAACAGACACTCAGAGACGAGCACAGACTGTCAGAGTTGTTAAACATTGCTCCATTTAATAAGCAGTGAATTCTTGTTAGAGGCAGACATGTAATCTTTCTTCGAGTATAGTGCTTTAATCGGCATGACCTGATGCAATTTTTTAAATTGATTTCATTTGTACATTTATTTTAAAGGTTCTGCAGAGTAAAAATAGAGATCTGTAGGGAAAGCAAAACAGCATTTCATTTTTTTTTATTGCCATTCATCCCCTCAAATAGAAGCTGATTCATATTCAAAGCCAAACTCAAGGTAGCTCTATTTTTAGAAACAGCTCTGATATTGTCTGTGCTCACTGAGGCTCTGTCACTGTCATCTTACATGCCAGGGCAAAATCTGAACAAAAGTCCAGTTAGATCTCTCGCAGCCGTATTACAATAAATATAATAATTCTATTTTTTCATCCTAAATTAGTTTTACTTGATAAGTTGTTGTAAATGATTCTCTCTGGACTATGACTGCAGCCACTGTGCAGATAACGAAAGAAATTAACCAGCTATGCAGATAAGTTCTATTATGTGAACGTCAGGACTGTGTTTGCTGTGTAATTTTTCTTTTGCACACACACCTTTTTAGATTACACACCACAGGTTTTATCCCCCCCTCCAAATTTAATTATAAAAAGCTGCTCTGTCTCCATGATAGACCATTATATGGTAGGTCATGCCATATTTTCTCTTGCTTTAATTAATTTAAAAACAAGTCAGGTTGATGGATTTAATTTAAAGGTTATTTTAGGTTTACATACGTAAAGGTTGAAAGGTTGCAATTGCTTCGTTTGCATCATGCGTTCAAATGATAATGATGCACTTGTTTTGTTTTTTTTTTTGCTTTAGAAAATCAGGCACACAGGCGGAGTCCTGTTCAAAGCTGCCCTGTGATCAGACAGGGGTGAGGCAGGAGGACATCTATTAAGATTCCAGCCAATATATTTGGCAGCCCAATTAACATGCACAGATGAAGTGGACAATTTACATCTTGCAGCTTGGACAGTCCTTAAAGCGTCTGCAATAATCTGTGTATAAAATTTACACATAAACCATTTCTTACTCAGCAGGTGCTTGTGATCAGGTTGTGGAAATGGGGTTAGCCTGAATATACCAGTCAGTCACGACAATAAAATTTGTCAGTGGTTATGATGAGCAGTGTGTATATGCACTAATGGGCAAGTTGGTCAAATAACAAACCTGAATTTTTGTCTCTTGTTAAACAGATAATTAATATTTATTGCAATTCCATGAAACCAAATAATTAGCTTTCTATCATTATGGGGATAAGGCTGCCGGCCGACTCAGAGCTTTACCTTACACAAGCCTTTTTTCCCTCCCAGCTATAATCAAACAATGGAACAGCAATAAGGAAAAGACTTTACCTAAAATTCCCTCATGTCCACAGCCAGATTTTGCCAGGATAGTTAAATTTGGCGACACAGCTTTTTACAAGTCATGGGTCAGATGAAAACTGATAAAAAAAAGCTTAAAAAAAGCTCATTTGAGCCGTTCATAGCTGTGCATGTAAATATTCATTCATTCATTATCTTCCACTTATTCCTCTGTGAGGGTCGCAGAGGGGTTCCCCATGCCCATCCAGGGGAGAACGTCTCGGGCGCCGGGCAGATACACCCAGGACAGGGCGCCAAGCCATCGCTGGGTACACACTCACACACACAGCCACACACACTATACAGGGAAATTTAGAGCATTTAATTTATCGTGAATCTATGTTTTTGGGATGTGGGAGGAAACCGGAGAACCCGGAGGAAACCTGGAGAACATGGAAACTCCACCCAGATTGTGATTCGAAACGGGAATCCCCAGCACTGAGAGGCGAATGTGCTAATCACTAAGCCACCAGTGCATGTAAATAAAAACTACAAATTCAATGTCATGAAAGTTACATAGAACATTTTACTTTCATTGACCTGGCATTTTGCATGTGAGCTACAGTGCCTCGCTAAATAAAGGTCACCACCTGGATGTAACTCTGATCTGGGGGTCGCTGCATTTGGTCAGGTCAGAGTTTAGCTGTTATGTGCTCAAAGACTGGGATGAGCTGAGCTGAATATAGGGAACCACCAAGTTATTCCATCAATGGATCTGTTTTTCTCTGATGGCAAGAGTATATTCCAAGATGACAACGCCAGAAGTTAATACACTTAAATAATGAATAAGTGGTTCATTTACACACATAGATCAACCACCACAGAGTCCAGACCTGAACCTCACTGAGAATCATTGGAATGTGCTGAGGAAAACTTTGTACACTGGTCCAAATCATCAATACAAGATCTTTTATTGGGAAATGAATAAAACTTTGGACGGAAATAAATGTTGTGACATTGCAGAAGCTTGTGGATATAATGCCACTGAAACATCAATATTGATCTAGAGTATTATACTTGGGGGCTGATACCAGCTGAAATTCTGAAAACAAATGTTCTGTTAAAAGACAATGACTTCCACATTGGATATGATCATGGACATATCATAATGTTCACAATAGACAAGCTGATAGAACACGACAGGTTATATATCGTGACTGATTGTTGTATGCCAACCCCATTCCAGAGTGCTTATTTCATGCTGCAGTTTCTTGCCATAGATCTTAATGGGATGTTTTTTGTGCCTGATGTTTTCCTTGTACCAGGTTGTACTTTACATAGAACCGTGTATGTCTGTATACAGCATTGATTTTGTATATGTATTGTAATGGTTATTGTTGTTCATAAGAGTGTTACTGTACTGCGACAGTAGTTATGGCACTAGTTATTGCTTAATGTAATAATTATAGTGTTCTTGTACACAATTTTTACGTGTAGAATAACAATAACATACCCTTTTCCTTTATTTCTTCATGTGAGCTACTTCAGACCCATGTTTACCTTCAATATAAGTTCAGTAACACTCTACATGAATCCGGTATTCATAATTCATGAAGCTTCAAAAAATATTCATAATTCTTTATTATACTTGTCATAAGCCTTTGGTAATGCCAATAGATGTAAATAACCACAGTTAAGTGTTAAAAGAACATTCTCTGATTATATTAACCTATTACAGAGACTGGTGACAAAGCCTTATAACATTTGTGCTCAAAAAATGCTTTCCGTTAAAATTACTTTATAAGTGCTCGTATATGTTTATAAAAGCTTATAAGCTCTCTTTTTGAATGCCTAAACATTTAAAGAATCGAATTTTTAAATAAGTTCATATAATGATGACTGACTGTTATAAAGTCTTATGTCAAATTGTTGTAACAACTAATGACCATTATTATGATTATATATGTACATAAATGAAGGCTTATGACAAATGATGCATTAGGAATACCGGATTCATAGACAGTGTTACCATAAGGTCTCATTTGTTAAACTGCTAAACCAAGATCAGAGGTACTTTAACCTTTATTTTTACTTTTTTAAATTTAAATTTATTTATTTTTTTGTAAAAGTTAACAAATACCTTATTAATTTTGCTTTGCATTGTAATTTTCCATGCATCACAACTACTTAATACAAATTAGCTTAAGAAAACAAGGAAATATCTTATAAAGTGATGAATATTTATATTAGTGCTGTCAAAAATAATGTGCGAACACAAGTCAGAAATTTTGAAATGATGCAGTAATAATAATATAAAATGCTTGGGTTAGATTTGACCCTTTTTTGTATAAATATTTGTATATATCTGCCATTATGATGTATATATTTTGATCCTTGAGTAGAAGGTGGGTGAATGGTGCATATGTCCTTAAACCAGCACGTCAAAGGTGAAATTGTATTCATATGTACGTACACTTGTATGATCTGTGACCTTAAATATTTAAATTGTAAACTTTGTCATCTGAAATCTTTGAGTAAGTTTATTCAGTATTATGTGAAGCCTTATAAATGTGTGTACAGTGATATATTTATTTTTCTTTAAAGTTATAGACTTACCCATGTATAAGAGGTTATATTTGAAATTTAAATATGGCATTTATTAATAAAAAATGTCTAATGCTATGATCGTTCTGGGTGGAGTTTCGATGTTCTTCTTGAGTCCACCTGGGTTTCCCAAGTTTTCTCCCACAGTCTAAAAACTGGTGCTGGTCATAAAATTCAAATATCAGGAAAAAGTTTATTTATTTCAGTAATTCTATTGAAGTAAATTTGTATATTATATTCATTAAATACAAAGTAATATATTTCAAATGTTTAATTAAATTGATCATTATAACTGGCAACTAAAACATTCCAAATTTACCATCTCAGAAAATTAGAATATTCTGAAAAGTTTCAGTATTGAAGATACATGGTGCTGCACTCCAAATCAGCTAATTAACTCGAAGCACCTAAAAAGGTCTCTCAGTTTATTTCTGTAGGTTACACGATCAGGCTGAAGACTGCTAAATTGATAGTTGTCCAAAAGATGAGCATTGACTCCTTGCACAACGTGAGCAAGACACAACAGGTCATTGCAAAAGAGGCTGGCTGTTTACAGAGCTCTATGTCCAAGCACATTAATAGAGAGTTGAAAATTATAGAGTTAAAAAAAGTGTACAAGCAATAGGGATTAGCACACCTTGGAGAAGATTATGAAACAAAACATTCAAAAATGTGTGGGAAATTCCCAAAGAACATTGTCAAGCCACTCTTGAACAAGAGACTGTGTCAAAAGCATCTCGTCTGAGCTAAAGACAAAAAGAACTGGACTGCTGCTGAGTGGTCCAAAGTTCTGTTCTATGATAAGTCAATTCTGCAATTCATTTGGAAATCAAGGTCCCAGAGTCTGGAGGAAGAGAGGAGAGGCACAAAATCCACAATGCTTGTAGCCTAGTGTAAAGTTGCCACAGTCAGTAATGGTTTGGGTTGCCATGTCATCTTCTGGTGTGGTCTATTGTGTTTTCTGAGGTCCAAGGTCAACACAACCTTCTAACAGGAAGTTTGGAGCACTTTTATGCATCCTGACACTTTTTTGAAATGCAGACTTCATTTTCCAACAGGACTTGGCACCTGCACACAGAGCCAAAGCCACAAGTACCTGCTTTAAAGACCATAGTGTCCCTGTTTTTAATTGGACAGCAAACTCACCTGATTTAAACCCCATAAAAAATCTATGAGGTATTCTGGGGAAGAAAATGTGATATGCCAGACTCAACAATTGAGAAGAGCTTAAGGCCACCATTAGAACAGCCTGGGCTCTCATAACCCAACTCCATGCCACATTGCTGCAGTAATCCAAGCAAAAAAAAACCCATAATTTTATTTCTTTTTTTGTACTGGTCTCAAGTAATATTTAAATTTTCTGAGATACAGAAATTGGGGTTTTCATTAGTGGTCAGTTATAATCATCAAAATGAAAAGAAATAAACATTTGAAATAGATCAGTCTGTGTCTAATAAATTAGTATAATATACACATTTCACTTTAATGTAATTATTAATATAAATCAACCTGCATGATATTTCAATTTCGTGACCAGCACCTGTATATTGTATGTGTGTGTGCAAATGAGTGTGTACCCATTGATAGATTGGCGCCATGTCCTCGGTGTATCTGCCCAGCGCCCAAAACATTCTTCCCCAATATAGGATAAAGCATCACATTCAGGTTACATTATAACTTCAGTCTCACAAGTATTTTTATATTTAATCAAATCAAAATCTGTTTAGACTCTGCATGTCCTTCCCATGCCTGACTAGTTTTATTCCAGTTTCTCTTCCATTCCAAAGACATGATTATGGCAAATATTATCTCCAATTATTCCATCACTGTATCATTTGTAACTAGGTTTTTCAGAAAAATTGCTAGTGACACCTATTTGCTGTTAAACTTCATAATAAACCTAAAACCTAAGCCATACTTTCAGCATTTTCCTATGTTTATGACTAGTAGTGTGTTCCGTTAAAGTCTGGGAAATGGAGCAGTCGCTGCACACTTGCATTACATGGTCAGGGTTAATTCTGGTGCAGTTCCCTTGAGATATTCTCAGTGGATGTCTGAGGTCATTGTGCTTGCTCTGGACTCATGCTGAGGTAAGTACTGAACTATTTATTCTTAAATGCTTTAATTATGCAATCACTCGTATTGCTTTATTCATTTCTTTTTGTTCTCATAGTTCAGGTTCACAATCATATACACTGGAGATCAAAATTAGAGAACAATTCAAGAACACTTGATTTTTTTCAGAAATAATGCACTCTTCATT
>JAOUQT010342694.1:0-12782 GCA_025769995.1 Xyliphius kryptos | reverse complement strand
AGGGCGCCAATCCATCGCTGGGTACACATTCACTCACACAGTCACACACACATACACACACTATACAGGGCAATTTAGAGAATTCGGAACCGGAAAACCGGAGGAAACCCACACAGATACGAGGAGAACATGCAAATTCCACTCAAATAGGGATTTGAACCGGGAGTCCCCAGCGCTGAGAGGCGAATGTGCTAACCACTTAGCCACCGTGCCGCCTAACACAAACCAAACAAATGTATTTTTAATTTGTTTTCCATTTAAAAATCAATAAAAATCCAATTTATTCAACCTAGAGACTCCGAAAGGCACATTTTATAGAGAATAAATGTAATGCTTAATACTGACAACAAAACAAAAAATGTATACACACACACTATATTATATTCTTTAATAATAAAAAAAAGAATATAAAAGTCTATATGATAAATATTTATCAGAACTGCATTCACATTTCTTACCATCTAACTGTTTTTGATTGATCCAAATCAATAATAAATGACATATTCACTGTTTTTTAAGCTCATTAACACCTTTCAGAAGGATCGTGAGGCCCCGCCCCCCATGGAACTTTATCGTGGATGGCGACTTTCTTACATGTGGCTGATTTAAGTAATCTTAAATGTTGCTTTTTTTTATAATCTCTTTCTTTAACTCAATCATGTTCCTACTCTTATCTTTGATGTGCTGCTGACTCTGGAAATATTTTAGTCCCATAATGGCACTAAGGGTAAAATGTTACCTTCACTTTCACATCACTAGACAATGAGACTTGTCTACGTCACGTGATCACACCGAGTAAATTCAAAACAACTGGTAAAAAGAACACTTTTAAAAGTGGTCTGCGATCCACCAAAAACTTGTTGAAAACCACTGCTTTTAAACAATTTAAGGCAAATGAGTCACTGTACAATACAAGACTTACACACACACACACCCCAAAACTATACGTACTAGCATATTCATAAAGTTTACTTTGGCATAACTAATCATTACTACACTTTACACCTGACTAACCACTCATTTAAATTAAGGGGTGCTGTGGAATAACAATGGAATTACAGTAGTATGGGAGTAATGGCAGTCATAATGTCAAACTAATTTTGCCCTTTTTTCATTAGAGATAAGTGAAAAAAAACAGCAGACAATATGGCTTGACTTTCAAGCTAACAGATTTTAATTGTTCTATTCATTAACCACTGAAAACTTCCTACATAAGAGGTAAGTGATTACAGTTACAGTCTGACTATTTTATATTCTGATTAATAAACATCACTGCAGAAATTGACTACATTTTTACATTATTCGTTTCACCCTGCTGCCTCTAATAAGAATAAGTTTTTATAAATTAAAAACAATATTTGATATTTCTGTAATAATTGCTGCAACTTATACCATCAATAAAATGTCCTGCTTTCTCAAAGTTTCACTATATGGACAAAATTATTAAATTCAGTGGTGCCATTCAGTGCCATTGCCACAGGTGATCAAATCTTCCAAACTTTTGGGGAACAGTTTGGGGAATGTAAGACATGTTTTAGTCAATAAAAAAAAAATAACATTATAAAAACTGGAAGTGAATCAAAATTCCAACTGACTGAGCTGAATTTATATGCTCAGTATGTCCATGTACAACTGATTTACTTACAGATTCTGTATCCTGCACCTTTCAAATGCTTGGAAAATAATAATAATTACTTATTTAGTTAAGTACATCAAAGAAAAACCCTTTGAAAATATTTATTAAGCATTCAGTCGTTATTTATTCATTATCTTCCCCTTAATCCTTTACAAGGGTTGGGAGGGGGGGGTGTTCCCCATGCCCATCCAGGGGTCCTGGGCAAATACACCAAGGACAGGGCTCCAATCCATCGTCGGGTACATTCATTTTTTTCTTTTACTTAATCCTCTATTATTGTTGCGGGGGGAAGGGTTGCTTTTGCCCATCCAGTGGAGAACGTTTTGGGCGCACGTGCTAACCACTAAGCCACTGTGCCGCCCAGATCATACATTAAAATGTAAAAAATTATGATGCCAATGAACACTGCTATATTTCATCATGTTGCTGTTACTGCTATTCTAAAGCAATAAGCCACTTAATGGGATTTGTTACTGTTTGGTTTTATAATGATGTAGAGTTTTAGGAATCCACCGCACATTATGGCAAAAAATAAAAAAAATAATACACGCCATCTCTAGGCTTATTGCTTCATTTTAGAAAAATGTAGTCAGTACTTTAAAACAATCCAGAATTAGATGTGCCTGTGATTTATATTAGTCTCATTTTAAATAAAGAGTAACTTTAACTACACAAGATTTAAACTTATACTCTTTATAATGTTCTAAAATGTTCCTCTTCCATTATGTCGATAACTTTGTGAGAAAGTATTAAGGCACAGAATGATTAGGTTTTTTATTTGTATATATTTATTTAACAGTGAAATTTCAACTGAAGCCAAACGTTCCCATGAATGCACTACAAAAACTTGTGAATTGAAGAGAATTCAAGCTATACCAGTCAAAAATAATATTTGTTTTTGGGTGGTTGACGTGAGATATTTAGTTGGTTGACTAAAGCTCTTATTTGTTCCCATATAATCAGGTTGTTGTCACCACATCCATTGCCTTTGTGCACTACATTCCTCATTACCCTTTCTATTGGAAAAGTTTACTTGTCTAACACTAGGGAGAGAGGAGCTGGTCACAAACACACAAACAAACAAACCCCCCCCGTAACCTTGTAATGTACATGAACCCAGAAGCTAAATGATCATAGTGAAATGTACACAAACCAGACTCTGATGCCAGAGTTTCACGTCCTGGTTTTTGGAAAATTAGATCTAAAAAGTGTATTTAGAATACATCTAAGGTTTTAACAGCACCAAGGTAAACTAATATGGACTGATATTAACTGACACAGTGACATGTAGTTTGAGTGTTTTGAGTTATTAAACTTTATCCTTTTTAATCATATTCTTAAATTTAATAGGATTTTAATATAAAATACCACAATCAATTTAAATATTAAATAATAAGTGCCATATGTAAAATTGCAATTAGCTACCCTTAGTTGTGAATTACTTTAGTCAACTTCCAAAGCATCGTTTCTACTAAAAGCACTTGTTTTGGGTTTAGTACTGTTGATTACTGATGAAAACTGGTTCATACTATAAGTGATGTACACGTAATTTGAGGATGTAGGCCAAAGATTTGTTTAAATTTACATACTGATGAAAGACAAAAGTTTTTTTGTATACACGCAGAAACAGTACCGGTGTATAGACAAGACAAAAAGATAAGTTTGAAAAAGCCCATGGGTTCTAACTTTTAGGGCAAAGTTACATAAAGCCTTGAAGTTTGCAATTTGCAGCAACAAATGGGCTGTTGTTTCAGAAGAAAAATAGCTGTTTGTTTAAAAAAACAATTCTACCAGCGCAACACACAAACATCAGTGATGTTGCTTTGCTGAATATCATGTACAACTTCAACATTACCAGCTCTCTGGTGGTCCTGAGGGTCCTACCTGACCATTAAAACCAGGGCACTGGCAGATTACATGATGCTTTGGGCACACATTCACTTACACCCACACTATATAAGGGTAATGTAGAGCAGCCAATTCACATTGAATCCATGTTTTTGGAAAACCAGAGAACCAGAGGGTAACCCACGAGAACATAGGAGACCATGGAAACTCTATTCCCCTAATACCCTAAATTGAGAATCGAACCACAATCGTAGACAGTACATTCTAAAAATCAATGCCATTTATGTATACCTTATTAATAAGTATTGAACTAGAGATACTAAACTGCTGTAACATGTGAATGTGTGTAAATGTATTTGTTGGTGTGTCTAACCTGTAATAAAATCTGTCCATGGTGCTCCCCTGCCCTTCATTCAGTGGGTGGTAGGTACACCCAGCACCCCCAGGCCACTAAATAGGAGGAGTGGCTTAAACCCAGGTGAATGAAATGTGACTTAATTAACTTTATTGTAGAGTTTGTCTGTTTTATGTTGAATACTTTGTTATCTAGCGCCGCACGATGGCTTAGTGGTTAGCACATTCGCCTCTCAGCGCTGGGGATTCCCGATTTCGAATCCCTATCTGGGTGGAGTTTGCATGTTCTCCCCGTGTCTGCGTGGGTTTCCTCCGGGTTCTCCGGTTTTCTCTCACATTCCAAAAACATGAAGGTAAATTGAATGCTTTAAATTGCCCTGTATAGTGTGTGTATGTGTGTGACTGTGTGAGTGTGTACCCGGTGATGGATTGGCGCCCTGTTCTGGGTGTATCTGCCCAGCGCCCGAGACGTTCTCCCCTGGATGAGCTCCGATGAATACTGCTGATCCACTCTTAATCAAAATTTCAGTGATATCAGACAGAACAAGATTCAGAACATGTAGCCCCTTGCATTTTGGAAGCCCCATCTATGGCTTTTGTCCAAGTTCAAACTGTCAAAAACATGACTCAGCATCTGAACAAATGACTCTCAAGTAGATGCACTGCATCTCCCCACAGCAACAAGCTTTTCATTTATGGTATTAGTCACATACCCAAGGACAACGTAGCTCTGGTCATGTGCTGTAATGTCTTGTGTGATTTCAGTAACACAATAAACATTCTTTTAGGGCTTTGATGGCCTTTTCAGCCTGATGCTGATTAATGGAGTTTTTTTTGCTTTTTTCAATCACTTCAATTAGCTGCTCCTTCAAATCCATATTTCACCAGCAAAGTGATGAGTTCCAAAAAATTACCATGGTCAATGCCATTATCCTCAAATGTATAAGCAGATTCATTCTCTTTCTGTCTGTAGCTCAGACCCCTCATCTCTATTACTCTTACAAGCTCCACAACACAATCTAAGATCTGGCGCCTCTTCTTGAACTGCTCTTTGTGAATCATTAGCTGTCTCTTCCTTTGTAGACTGTTTATGTCAGCCTTTAAGCAATTTATTAAAAAAAAAAAAAAAAAAAAAAAACCTTCAGCACATGCTCTTCCGCTTTCTGGTGGACATGTCTCCAGTCTGAAATTTCATTTATGAAGGTCCCGGAATTAGTTGGCTTCCTAAAGGCCAAGTATACAAGACAAAATAAAGCATAATTTTGATTACAGTAATCTTGCTTGCACCATTTTTGTTCACTACAGGGTTTATAGCATTTTGATTTGGGTGCATTTTAGCAGGGCCAGGATGAGAAAAGTATTTTTGGGTTGTCTTTTCTTTCCTTAGCTTATCATTCTTATTTTATAGACCTACCGTTACCTCTCTGTATTATCCTAATACAACCTGCTTATGAGGTACTACTGTTGACCCGCTCATTCAGTCCCTCGGCTTCCCTGTCAAAAGCTTGCATCTGGCTGCTCCTCCTTCTGTCTGTGCCCGCTGTTGCTGTTGCTGAAGGACTGCCTACAGAGGACGTAGAGGCTATTAAAGCAGCAAAAAAATAATAAAAAATTGTAAAGTCTATAAAATTCCGAAATATATATAAGTCCAATTTGAACTTTTTGGTTGTCATAACACATGCCACTGCACATTACCCTAAAATACCATACCACCAGTAAAGTTTGAAAGTAGAAACTTCTTACTGTGAGGCTGTTTCTCAGCATTCATCACTGAAAGAGTCCATACAGCCAAAGAAAGGATGAATGGAAAAAAATACCAAAACATTTTTGATAAGAATCTGCCTCTATTTTTACCAGGAAGCTAAAGATAAAACAAGGAAGAACAAGGAGGCTATACACAGTTTTAAGAAGTGGTTTCAGAGAAAGAAAGGAAAGTATACAGCTAATCTTGAAAACATCATTGAACGAACCAGCTTTATGCTGTAGTTTAATATTTTACCTTAAAAACTAAATCCCCACTATTATCCTATTTACATTACCATTATCCTGTCTACTTTATTGTACACAACTTGTTACCGTAGGTGTTCCTGCACTGCTGTGTTATAATTATTTTCATCCTGCAAGCATGCTGAGCTAACTCAATAAGAACACTGGGGATAGAAGTAGGTGAAGGCCTGTGGAGAAGAAAAGTATAAATCATGAATAATTATACTGTAGTGGATAAGTACCAAAATTGTAACATTTGTTTAAAATGAACATGTCTTTTTGTCACTCTATTAACCAATTACCTTAAAAAATGTAAACGAATTGTTATGAAAGGGAGCTTGGGTCACATGCATTAAAGGTTTAAAATTATAATATTTGATATTATATTGAATCTGCAAATTTATGGTCAGGCTTGATACGCATTTTAAATGATAAATCAAAAATCTAGGCGACACGGTGGCTTAGTGGTTAGCTCGTTTGCCTCTCAGCATTAGGGATTCCCGGTTCGAATCCCAATCTGGGTGGAGTTTCCATGTTCTCCCCGTGTCTGCGTGGGTTTCCTCCGGGTTCTCCGCTTTCCTCCCACATCCCAAAAACATAAATGCAAGGTAAATTGAATGCTTTAAATTGCCCTGTATAGTGTGTGTATGAGTGTGTGGCTGTGTGTGTGAGTGTGTGCCCAGCGATGGATTAGCGCCCTGTCCTGGGTGTATCTGCCCAGCACCCGCTATGTTCTCCCCTGGATGGGCCTGGCGAACCCCCCGCGACCCTCATAAAAGAATAAGCGGAAGATAATGAATGAATGAATGAATGAAAACAAAAATTCTATAGGCATTACCTATGCTCACCACCTCCCTATGCTTTCATAAAAAAGAATGAAGAAGAGAATAAAACAACTGCTTTTGGAAAAGTTGTATTCTCAACTGTTTTAGCATAACAAAAAGCATATTTCTCTAATGCATTTTGCTTTTTTAATTTAATAAAATATATTTAAATCCTTATTCTGCCAATTAAAAAATAAGCAGAGAATGGACCTTGTAATGATCAGTCTTCCTGGGATCTGTTCTCTATTATCAGCAAAATTCAGCAACATTGCTTATGGCGTGCTAGTAATGAACTGTCAGAGTTGTCAATTTACATGCAGAATAAGAGTGACCTAAAATTAGACAGAAATCAGCTATAAGATCTGCAATACATAACACATCATATTTACTTTATGTACACAGTAAGGCTGTATATACAGCATGGTAAAACAAACATTGGCTAATTATCTATTGCCACAGGATAAAACATGAATATTAAATGCATTAGTAGGTGTCCAGTAGGTGCACATGCTTGCAATTGCTTATAATAAATCCACAGAGTTAGTCTCTCTCTTGCTGCTTGTTTCTTTTTCTACAATAGCTTATCTGTAGTGAAATAGCTGTGCACCAAATCCATTAGCAAACAAATCTGAATAAGCAAAAAGCCATTTGTTTATACAAATTATCTAATTCTTTAATCCTTTATGTGCGTGCCCTAAAATGTCTGCTTGCTCACCCATGTAACACCATAATTAGAGCAAACTGATTGTACAAGATAAGCCTCTGTTATGGCTAGAGGTCAAAAGGAATTACAGGGTATATGCTTTGGGCAGTTTGCAATATCTTGTGTGACCAAAGATGATTAAATAGTGGAAAATGATATGACACACTAGCCGTGATAAACAATTCATTATAAAACCATCAGTGTTAATAATAAAGCTTTATGCCTCTTTTTGTGAATATAAAGGATATGGTAATTGTCAAGTAACATTATAAAAGCTTGTAATTAAAATGTATGTACATTCATTTTTCAATACAAACTTGCCAGTGCAGAGTTTGACAGAAATCCAAGTCATAAATTGGTAGCAAAGTCCTAAATATATACAAAATTATATTATAAATAAATCATTAGCACACTGCAAATTTAACAACAAGCACAAACACAAAAAAGCGGATACTGTAAAAAAAAAGAGCAAGTTTTGCTTCAAATATTGCAATGCACACAGTATTATGGGTGACATACCAGAGTTCAAACTATTGGTTTGATGAACATGAAAGTGAAGTTGAACATCTCCCATGGCCTGCACACTCACCAGATCTAAATATTATTCAGCCACGTTGGGGGGTTTTGGAGGAGCGAGCATCACATTGACCTGGCAACTATCCTGCAAGAAAAATCCCTTTGACCACTGTGAAGGACTGTATATGTCATTCCTAAGATTCCAATTACTAATTGACGCTGTACTGGCCGCAAAAGGAGGCCCCACACAATACTAATAAATTATTGTGGTGTAAAACCAGGTGTTTTAGTTTCATTTTCCAACCCTGTATCTAATCTTTAGGATGCATATTAGCTGTCAAGTTATCAGAACTGGCAAGACAAGGCAAGCTTGGCCAGAATCATGTCTAGAGACCAAAACATCTATGGGTTTTTTGTAATTCACATATAGGCGTTTGATGTGAAAATACTTTCTTGGGCACAATGCATACCTTTATATCGATTTTAATGGCAAAATGTCATATTATTTAATTTTGCTAAAAAGCACAAAGTATTACCTGAATGTTTGTTTTTGTAAATAATTGTAAATGTATTTTATCTAGGGCTAGGTCAATTGTAATTATAATTATAAGGCCTGAAAAACAATCAATAAACTGTTTAAGTTAGAGCTCAAGGTCACGGGCTTTCAGAATGCCAATTACTGAACCCTCAGACCTGATGTTCCATTTTTAACAGTCATTTAGACATGATCAGTCATTAAACTCAGAAAATTAGGAGGCTTCCCAGCAAACAAAAGTAATTAGTGCTCACTGATGGTAGATATGACAACAGCATCATTAAGTGCCATTTATAACTGCAGCTTTGATGTCGCCAAACCCAATTAATAGCAGTACATTTTGTATGGTTCTTTTTCTTCTAAGTGCGGTTACTTTTAGTCTGGCTAGAAGACTGTATTGTGCAATGTTCAAAATATTTTTTTTGATTAGTTAATGTTTAAAGTATGTCAAAAAATACAAGATTAAACATCTGGAGAGGAATCCATAAGTAGAATAAATAATAATGACAATAATAATAATTTTTAAAGAAATGTGGAGTTTTATACACTGTTGTTTTTATGTTGTCTAAAGAAATTAAGTTAAAACTTAAAGCTTTTTATGACATAACTGGAAATGGACAAATAAATATTAAACATGGTTTCAGGCTAAACACACATCTGTAAAGGACTAGAAACATTGCCTTCTATACTCTCCTTGACTTTAAGCTATGAATCTTTTAAAATTGTATATTATTGTGTGAAATTAACAAAATTAATTAATACATTACCTAATGTAATTAATACATTACCTAATTTAGTTTATTATTTAATTATTTATTTGCATATTTTTAAGTTATTGATTTCATTTGTTTTTCTTTTTTTGGATAAATCTATAATTTTGTGGGAAACATTAATATGATAAGGATTGATATGATAGTTCAGATCCTTATAAGACAGGTGTGCCCACATTTTTCTCGGCTGAGATCTACTTTTTCCAGTAAACAAGTCATTGTGACCTACTAGGATTCATCTTTTTTTTAAGCTTTAATTTTTAAACCTTTATGTACACATCATGTTTATATTATTAGCAATTCAAGGCAATCAATTGAGAAAAAAAAAAAAAAAAAAAAAACATTATTTTTTGAAAAAGCAAGTTTCATTGCATAAATGAATAAATACCAATTACCAGCAGCGGAAAAAAAAGCTTCATATACAAGTCTCTATAGAATATGACGTGGAGTGTTTCATGGCGATCTACTACCGGGCACTGTATCAACATACTGGGCACGCCTGGTATAATGTATATAAATAAAGAGAATAATTGCAAAATATTGAATGACCACGTAACTTAATCGTTACCAATAGGCTAAAATGCATGATCACAAAACTGAGAAAAAAAAGTTCTTGAAACATTGATCAATGTAGATGAAATTATTTTGGACAAAAAAAAGTGTTGTAAGGCAAGCTCTAAAAAGACATAAAACTAATGTGCTTAAACTGCATGTACAAGGTCAACATCTCAAGCACACAAAAATGTCTGGCTCAAGATAGCACTGCATAATTACCCTTAATGCCTAAAAATAAGCAAGGTGGCATTTTACAAATGTTCCATCATGCCAAACTTGTTATTTTTTAATTTAATAATACACGTTTTATATGTTAAAATGCATTGGAAAAATAAATGAATCATAGTTAAAAAATAGTGTGTAATATAGCAATATGTCTGTAATTCCCAAATGGTTTTACTCTCTCTACACTATGGAGCAATGCGGGCAGGGGAAGGTGACAATCAGTTATAATGATGTTGTGGCTTTGTGCTCCTTATTCAATTTGATATTATGTTTTCAATGACTCTTAAACAGCTTTTTAACCATTTCTTGTGGGTTTTGCTTGTTTGCTGCAGAGGTTTGCAGTTTATTTGTTGTTCAATCTCCAAACAGTTAAGGTTTTTTTTTATGTTCTAGACCTTTCATTTTGAAAAAGAGCAGCATACAGTACCTTCTAAAACATTGGAGTGTCCTCAATCTTACTGAATTTTTTAAAAACAAATTGGTGGGCATTGCTGAATCTGTACTCAAATGGTTTAAATCCTATCTGACAGATCAATATCAGTTTACCTGTGTTAAATAATAATGTTCTGACCTTGCAAAAGTAAACTATGGTGTTCCGCAAGGGTAAGTTCTTGGACCACTCCTTTTCGCCTTATATATGCTCCTATTGGAATCAATTATTCATGAGTATGGAATTAGGTTGCACCATTATGCAGATGATACTCATTTGTACATTTCAGATAAACCTAATGATGTTCAGTCAATCGCTAAGCTTGAGTACTATAGTAAAAAGAAAATGTAACTGGGGATATCAAAGAACTTCCTATTCCTAAACACTGATAAAACTGAGCTACTTATAGTTGGACAAAATAAACACATTTTTCTAAATTTGCTCTAAATTTCCTCGTATAGTGTGTGTGGATGTGTGAATGAGTGGAAGACAATGGATATATATATGGATGGATGGATGGATGGACGGATCATTTTAAGATTAGACTATTATAATTCACTTCTGACAGGATGGTCTTATAAATCATTACGTACACAAATAACACTTGTTTAAAGTGCTGCAGCTAGTTTTAACTAGAACCAGAAAGTTTGATCTTATGAGCCCTTAACTTACACTCTCTACCAGTTAAGTTTCGCATTTTTTACAAAATTTTATTATTACCATGAAAGTCTAAATCATCAGGCTCTGAAGAAGTATCTGAGGAAACTCATTCAATAGAACACTAAAACTTCTGAGCAAAATGGCAGTGTACCAAATATGAGAAAACAAGCAAATAAAAAACAGCACCTGCAAGGAATGCAGTAAAAGGCACAAACTTTGGTGATTTGGCCCTAACTAAATTACGAATGCAGAATAAATAGGGGAAAAGGTGACAAGCAAGGTGAGGCCAATTAATATGAATAATTAACACAAGTATGGCAAAACAAGCTAAAAATGAATCCAGAAAAAAAATAAAAATAAAAGTGAAAACAACAATTGGTCAATTGCACAAACAGACTTAAACTGAATACAAATACAAAAATAATTACTCCTAATATAACTTTATATGATATTTGTGTTTCCATATGTCTATCTGTACAGATATTTTTGATGCATTAAACTACCAATGTCCTATTTTTCTGTCTCTTTTTCTGTCTATTTATTTATTTTATTAAATTAGGTGCAGCCTCTCCTATGGTAGCGTGATGTTAGGTTTCCATCTGATTTACGGCAGTTAGAGGAGCTATCACTCACTTTATGAACTCTTTATAATATAGCTCTCCATCAAAGCCCTACAACCACCAGGCAGGTCTTCCATCCAAATCAGTGCAAACAATGTCAGCACCCAAAGAGGATGATTTATAGCTAGACAAACATGTTTGCATGCCTATGACCTATCCTAAATTTACATCCCACATGCTAGGTTTTTAGTTTACGTCTGGCCGAAACTTACTTTTTGATCTGGGTTCATCATTATTTTAAAAACTTTTTTTTGTTTCGCTGCTTCTGGCTTACATCACCTTCTGGTATTCAATTCCATGGCATTTTTCAGCTGCTTATTTAGACAGCTTATACCGTTGTTCCAGACTTGGGGAACATGGTTGATTGTTAAGTTTTCATCGTTGGGGCCTGAGGGGCTACTTATGCTGTTAAAAGTTATAATTATTCCAATGCTGTGAACATAAAGCACCGCCGTGATGAAAATTATAATTGAAAGGTGATGCACATTAATCATGATTAGAATCATCCAAAGTTACTCTCGTTCACAGCTAATGTAAAACACCGTCACACCCTAAATTAAAGTCTACACCATGCTGATACAAGACAAAATTTAAACAGGATTTTCCCAGCTGGAAAGCTATTTAAAATGAAATTGAATCATCCATCTAGCATACATGTCAAAGGTACAAGCATCCGGACCCCTACAAGAATATGGACCCCTTGTTTTAAATTTGGAATAATGCATTGGTGTATTGGTTCTTGCTCCTCAAATTAACATTTTCTACAATATTCCATGGGACCTCTTATAGCTATTTGTAGTGGCTATTTGGGTAATTGTAGCTTTTTTATTTATTTTTTATTTAAGTCTTTTAACTATTAGGCTGGTCATTACCCAAGGGCGGCATGGTGGCTTAGTGGTTAGCACATTCCCAGTTCGAATCCCAATCTGGGTGGAGTTTGCATGTTCTCCCCGTGTCAGCGTGGGTTTCCTCCCACATTCCAAAAACATGAAGGTAAATTAAATGCTCTAAATTGCCCTGTTTAGTGTGTGTATGTGTGTGTGGATGTGAGTGAGTGTGTACCCAGCGATGGATTGGCGCCCTGTCCTGGGTGTATCTGCCCAGCGCCCGAGACGTTCTC